>JAEQML010063637.1:0-22906 GCA_016904865.1 Pissodes strobi
GATGGATTTTTATCAGCTTAAGCTTAGCTCTCCGCTAGCAACCGTTACAGGTATAGTCAATAATATTCGCAATGTTATCCATACATTTGGATATAGTTCTTGTAAGTTGCGATCTTTGATAAAATTTAAAACAAAAACAGAAGTAACCACATTCTGATCATAGTAAATAAAACAATCTTTGTATTCCATGCAAACATTTTTAGTCCAAAAGGACTTCTAAAAGTACGTTGCAATCTTTTGTGCTTAATAACACCAGTATTGACGTCGTTGAATCCGTGAAATTCTTGGGGCTTGTTGTGGACAACCATTTAAAGTGGGACTTGCATATCGATGCCTTTTCTAAAAAATTAAGTTCTGCCTGTTTTGCGCTAAGAATGGTTTCCAAGGAGCTTAACTTAACTGCTAGAACAGCCTATTATGCCCTTTTTGAGTCGCATCTCCGATACGACCTTCCATTCTAGGGTACGTGTTGTGCGACTCAATTTGAACGTATATTCAAACTACAAAAGGATGCTGTTCGATACTCACTGAGACTAAATAGTAGAACACACCGCCAGTATTTCTTTAAAAGATTTAAAATATTAACTCTTCCTTCCTTATTCATATTTTGTATCCGTTTGCCAGTGGCGGATTTATCCTAAGGTCCGATAGGCCCGGGCCTAGGGCGGCCAGATTTTAAGTTGGCAATAAAGTAATTTCATTATGTAGTCTATATGGTGGATGCTGAGAAAGAGGCGGCTGATAGCTTGGGGCGTAGGGCGGCCGAGACTGCAAAGCCGCCACTGCCGTTTGCTCAGTTTGCTGAATTCGCAAGCACGTATCTGCTATTCCAGAAAGGCCATCTCACTACTATCCACTTAGGAATACGGAGCACGATCTGTATCTGCCAACCCCTCGCTCAGAGTTAGTTAAAGGCTCTAGACTGTACAATAGTACCATGCAAAAAAAAATGCACAATTATCTGCCATATGAAATGAAATCAATAACATATTTTCCCGCATTTCGCAGAGCTTTGAGATCATACTTACTGGAGAGACCCTTATCCGCACTAAACGACTTTTTTATTAATACTTAATTTTGAGCATCTTACACATTGGTTTAATGTTTGGTCTTTGATGTTTAGTATTTAATGTTTAAATATTTTGATATTTAATATTTTATATAATATTTTGAACACGTACAATTTGCACAATTGTATAAAGTTTTGAATATTTAAGTTTTTCTTTTTCTTTTCATTGTGTGTTTCTATTTGTATTTTTATATGTTTTGACTCTAGCTTTGTCTACAAATAGTAAAATTTTTATTTTTATTAGAAAACATAGCATATAATAAATATAACCAAAGCAAATCGAGTACGGTAAAGAACTTTTTATTCCACTTAGAAAGCGTAGATAAAGTATTTCCTTTATGATTACACTTAATATTTTGAACATAGGTACTAATTAAAAAAGTTGACAGTTTTGCAACTACAAGCCATTTGATAAAAAAAGTTCTTACACGGTCAACTACCGACCGGTCTAATTACCCAACATGATTTGAATAATAAATACAACAGATAATAATAGTTTATTAAATAAATAAATTAAATCCCTTTATCCCTTTTCAGATCTCACAGTAGGCTTGGTTAGTGTACTTACAGACATCGTATGGCGAATGACGGTAACCTGGTACGCCGGCGACACGTGCTGCCGATTTATAAAATTTGCACAGGTATGATACTATATTTAAATTATAATAATTAGTACTAAGGAATTTCGTCAAATCCATTGGCCTATCGGCTAAATTTATTTTAAAGGCATTATTGGCTTGCGTTGTGTAGCTAATTTGGTTTTTTTTTGTGTTTCTCAAAGAGAAATTGAAAAAGTTTATAAAACAAAATGCAGGAGCTTTTTACTGTTTACTATTCCAAAGATTTTGATGGTATTACTTATTACTTTCGGTTATGGATTTCTCGCTTTCGATAACGAGAGCAGATTTGTCCTCGAAACACCAAGGCTTTGTAGTTTTTTTCGCACTTTGTAACACGATTGTTAGTTACTAGCTTAACAGCCGGTGCATATGCCTGGTTTACTCAGCGGCGTTAATACTTAGAGGTGTAGGTCGTAGACTTGACAGTTGGGCGAACGCGCCACTAAATTTTCTATTATGAATATATCAATAATTTTTAGGCATTGAAATTAGGGTAGTCAAGTTTAGAAAAATACCCTACATAATATAATATAATAAATATCGAGAAACATTAAAGAAACTTCCATAAACTCAACTTGATTTTGATCCCAGCATGTCAAAATAAACATCAAAGGTCTCAATTAAGTTATTTATTTAAATAATTGGTACTTTCACAGACATATCCGCACAAAAGAGTATTAATTTGCTCCCGAACCTAGCTGAGATCATGGTGTTGCACCCAAAATAAAGAGAAGATGCTCCAAAATAAGTGTCATCCAAATTATAAGATCATTAAGTTTTAATCTTAAGTCCTACCTACATCATTAATACTGTCAACTTCCTATTTTTGAAATATGTATAACTAAAATCGGAACTAAACATATTTAATCACAGAACACTTTAAATAAGAATTATTCTGCTAAATAAAAACCTATTATAAATCAATCCCATGGCAGCGATAACATCAGTGGTCAAATAAACATGTAACAAAATTAAACCAAATCACTTGTGAGGAAATAAAATCTGACCAAAGAATATCTACAGGCGAAATCGAAGTGAGCTCATTTCGGTAACCTGCATAAAGACGAAAATCTAAAGTAGCAGTTAGGTAAGACGGCTTATTGCCATAAGACTTACAACAAATTACAGTAAAAGCGTAGCTTTTAAGTAAGTATACAAAATAAAAATAAAAAGCAGATAATCACTATGGTGCTATAGATCATAGAGACATTTGCTAACTAAGATAATATCATATAAGGTAGTAAAGAAAGTCGATATCAAATAACAATAAGAAACGATAATAGAAGCAATAAAAGATAATAATCGACTAAAGATCATTTAACGGTTAATTCGAAAATGATAAGGAACGATATATTTTTACCTTCATTGTTATATAAAACCCTGCTTGCTAGTATTTTGAAAAGGTCAGATTTGGATTTAATCTCGTATTTAATGCTAATAAAAATAATCTCCATTCATATGAATAGTATTTCTTCTGGACAATGAAAAATATTATTAATCACTCTGTTTAAGGGTTATTATTTTCACGGTGTCTAAAGGAGGTATCCATATGGTTTTTAGTCTAAATTTCTGCTAATGAGAGGTAATTGAACCAGAAAGTATTATCAACTGACCAAATAGGGAAAATTATACTATATAAAACCTTATTTTTAGTATATTTCCTTAAATCTTTGAAAAAGAAAACCTCCTGAAAAAACTCGCATAATATTAACACGAATTCGCTTAATTTTGGATGCTTTATTTTTCCAGGCACTGGTGACCTATGCATCGACGTATGTTCTTGTGTCCCTTAGTATCGACAGATATGATGCAATTCGACATCCTATGAAATTTTCAGGAAGCTGTAAGTAGAATATAATAACCAATTTAATTCATAAATCGTTTTAAAAATGCATCTTAATATGCTAGATATAATCGGATAATTCAGCATTTCTTGTGCTAAATTTAGCATTCTCAAAAAATAGCACAACTAATCACAAGCTGTATGAACAGGGCATTATTTGACGTCGAAGCTCTAGATATCGTGCACTGTAAAAAAATTTCAGGGGAAATTACTTGCTGTGTAATAAATTATTCATCGGGTGGAGTTTACATGTAAAATTACTTATAACTACAATCATTATATTACCGTGGCGTGTAATTTAAAGGGTTATTAATTAAAATTACGTTTTTAACAGTAAAACTTAACTACAGTTACCATGTGTACGTCGCTTCAGGGGCTATTTAATTTTAAAAATATTTTGATCAATCCTGTGAAATGGTAGTATGTAAAATAAGTAAAATAGTAAATACGTATATAAGGTATAAATTTTAACCTTAAATTCCTTTGCACAAATATTTATATAAACAGATTCTCCTTGAATAATGCACTTCTTTCACACTAAATTGAACTCTATTAATGTAAAAAAGTTATAATTTTGAATAATAATAGAATCTGTCTATATGACAAAAAAATGTCTTAATTATTGACAATAACAAAATTGCCACCCGCTCGGAACATATCCTTTGTAGGAAGTAATGTGGTTGAGTTTATCACCGAACATACCGCCCGCCTTGAAATATTTGTTTCAACTAATAATATCCAACTCAATAAAGTCTAATTTTAATGTTTAACAACTTGCCTCTATGGGCAATACCAAAGACATATAAAAAAAGAAAAGACGGAGTAGGTCATTCATAAATTATCAAATGTTTGCATGCCAACATTAGAAATATTAACGTGAAGAGGGGATAAAATAAAGAATGAAAAGCTATGAAGATGGCGGTCGAAGCGCGCCAAAGATTTCATTTTTGTTTCATTTATGTACGCCCACAATGACGCGCCTGCACCATATGTTTCTCCAGGCGGGCGGAGCACCATAGGCGTAACATTTTAGGGGACACCTGTTTAAAGTCAAGGCAACATTTAAATAAGCCTGCTGTCAAGCAGAAAATAATAAGCCATCACAAAATGAATATGACTATACACAAAAGAATAACTAAAAAAAAATAAATGTTTAGTCGCAGTTCGGGAAAAAACGAATTTACGTTTAATTGATAATTGATTAGAGGATTAATAGAATGGAATATTTATACAAAAAGAGACACAAAATACTGCACAAAAACTTGCAAATATTTAACAAGTAGTAAATAATTTATTAACAATAAAAAATAAAATATATTTAGTATTATTTGATATCATTTGTAACAATATAATTACCTAGATGGTAAACAACAAAAGAAAATATTTAATCACCCAGATTAAAACTCACAATCAGTTAGGTCTTGTAAGTTTCCATAATTTTTTTTTTATTTAATTCATTTGATATTAAAGAAATCTGTATTTTTTTATTTGTATTTTCATTTGCCAGTTTTGACATTCGACATAATGGAGTGTTTACACCGTAGTTAGTCCTATGATATGTAAGAAATGTGTGTGAATTTCTAGGAGATCTTTGTGGACGATGGAGTACCACCAGCTGCAGTAATTTCAGAGAATTGATCATATTATTATCTATTTTAAATAGAGTACATAAATCAAAATATTGACGTATAGAATCCAAAGTGCGAAGTTTAAAAAGTTGCATAATATCATCATAGTTACATTATATGTTATACCCAATTTATATGCAATAAATCTCAGATTTTGTTTGCACTCTTTCAACTTCATTTTTACTGGTAGAATAGTATGGTCACCATACTGAAACTGCATATTCCACTACAGATCCAACAATAGCACAAAATAAATCTTGCAACATATATTATTGAAATCTTTCAAAGTACGAATCATAAAGCCTAACATTTTTAATGCACTGTTTATTACAGCCATCTGTATACGATCCAAAAAGTTCAATTTAGAATGAAACCAAACTCCTAAGTCCTTAACGAAGAAGATTCTTTCTAAATTAGCAGAATTAACATTATAAGTGCAATGGATGGGATTATTTTTCCTATAAAAGAAATAACTCTACATTTTTCGACATTTAAGTATAAATAATTTTCATTACACCATTCAAAAAGTTGATCGATGTCATGCTGCAAATATTCTGTATCTTTTAAACAATTTATAATTTTATAGAATTTAAATCCGGACAGTTTAAGATAGAGAAATTCGATTTGTATTTTTTTTTACTACTAACATGATAAATCACCATTATTTACTCCATTCCTCAAATGAGAAGTAACATTTCTCACCCTAGGTAAATAATAATATTAAAAAAAACCTAGGTCAATAATGAAACGGAAACGGAAAATGTCAAATTTGTTAGTTTGACAACTAGTTGTCATTTCGGATGTTTGAAAAATGAGTAGGAAATGATTAATTTCAAAATCTAATCAATTCAAATAATGATAAGGATTGTATCAGTGCTATTAGTAAAAAAATTATATACAGTATGACTCACTTTTCATGACTCCCCATAATATTCTTATTAATAATGCGATTTCGTCAAAATTTAGATGGAGAGAAGGTACTTTGTATGTATGGAGCTGTCAGGAGATTATTAGCGTTTTTTGGCGAGTCACCACGGTTAACTACAAGTAATACTGAAGTAAGTGCCAAGCGGGCACCCCTCCACAAATTGTACTGTCTGCTTCTGTCTTCGCCAAAATACCGTAGTTAGATCTTGCATTGCTAGAAAAGAATATAGATATTTTGCATATTTATTTGAAAATGATCAGTTTGATCAGTGCAGAACGTTTACTCATATTTTTAATGACAGAATGGTGGTCTCTGGAGATAAGCAAACTAATGGTATTTTTTTGATGAATATGTTCAGGATACTTTATGCTGCCCAAATCCCATTTGGGGCACATTTGTGTAGGAATTCCGATGCGTATGAGGCTTCTATAGAAGAATTTCATGAACGTACAATTTACAAACTTGTTCAGAATGGAAAAACAAACATGTTTAACGTTTCAAAATTAATCCGCCATGACTCCATCAAACCTCGAGTACCACACCTGGTCACGTATGTAAGTTGTAGTAAGCCGTAGTTGAAAAATGATGGTGTAATAGTGTCGTCACGAAACTTCCCCTCACTTACCACAATTAAATTAAACCTCGTGAAAACAAAGTAGTATCCTGTAGTTTGCCGTGGTTAATTGTAGTTAGCTCGCGAAAAAACGCTTCTTGTTACGATATCTGTCAGTTAGACAACTGAACTTCCAGGCTACTTGATATTTCGAACTATTTGAAAAATAAGTAGAAAATGACTAATATAAAAATCAAATCGAATCAAATATGGTAATATATCAGTGTTAGTAGTAAAAAAAGTTCTATATATACCTCGGTTGAGAAGGCCATTATTAACCTCGCACATTATATCCTTCGGCGCTCCGCGCCTCAGGATATAAAAGTGCTCGGTAAATAATGGCTTACTTCTCAACCTAGGTATATAATATACTATTAAAGGCTATCTGCTACATTTCATTGATGCCAAAAAATGTCAGAATGTATAAAAAAAAATTGACAGCTAACAGCACTTAAAATTTATATGGCAGAATAGCTCCTAAAAAGTTAAGAGGGAAAATGCAAACCGTAATTATTCTGTTAACTGTTTGGGTTTTATGACATGTCAAAGACGAAGAATTGTCAGTTTTAAAAACGCCTCCATGTTGCTTTGAATGGTAATAGAACCGTCTAATATTATGAAATCATAAAGTACTCAATGATACGATTGAAATGAGGTATCGCAAGACACACCTTTCTGTTTAAAAGTTCCAACATGGCGCTCGTCCCCCATTTTAACTATTGCTATTTGGGATGCCTACATTTTGTAACAAACAAATGAGCGTTTTAAAAGTTGGTAAGGGGGGAAGGAGGTACATTAAAGACGCGCACTGTTTTCTCATATACATGCTTTTAATATAACGACCATCAACTGTTCTTTTATACAGCAATGAGTAAAAATGGATTAGATCTTTATTTGCATAAGGAAATTCCAATAGTATATTGTGCAACAAGTGTTGAAAATAACACAGTTTGATGGCACGAGCCGTAGGCGAGTGACATAAATCACACGAGTATGAAAAGTGATTTTCACACGCGTTGCATACTATACTTTTTCTACAACTGCAAATAATATTGATATTATATAATATTTATTATAATATTATATCAAGCATTTTATCTTTAAATTAAAATATTTATAGTTTACAAAGACCATACAAACACTTCTACAGCAATTTGTGTAACTAGTTCAGGGCTGGGACAACGCCACACCCGGGGTTGGAAAAAGGCGCCATTCACCGGCGGTCTCCTCTTACGGCTTTGCCCTCCCTCGGTGGACCCATTTTTTACATATTCGGAAAAAGAAGCATCCGGGAGTGAAGCCATAAATTGGGGCTCCTTGAGGACCAAAGCCCTGAAATAGGGCCCCTGGTACGAAGCCCATCTTTCACAGATTTTTAAATGGGGCCCTCCGGGGGGGGGGCGAAGCTTTTGAATAGGGCCCCCAGGGTGGGGGCATCATATTTGACACATTTGGAAAAGGGGCCCCTCCTGGGGCGAAGCCCTAAAATGAGGCTCCAGGGAGATACAGGGGCGAAACCCTAGAATGGGGCCTATGGTACGGGAGTCCCATTTCTTACAGATTACGGGAGCGAAGCCCTAAAATTGGGCCCCATGCCTTAAAAGGAGGCCCATAGTATGAGATTCCAATTTCCACAATTTTGCAAAAAGGAGCTCCTGGGGGGGGGGGGGGGGGGACCCCAAAATTGGACCCCCTTTTTTAGAGACCTGAGAATGCGACCTCTGAGGGCGAAGCTCTAGAACGTAGACGAAGCCCTTTAATCTAAATACCCGAGTAAGCGTGTGAAAAGTATACTTTGCACACGATGTTTGAAATGTCCAGTTTTCAAGAGCAGTTGTTAGTGCGTTTTTGTCTATTTTCAGGGCAGTTGTAGAAAAAAGTATTTTCCGTTCGCCTTCTTTAGACTTCTGCAAACTTTAAAATAATAACAACAAACGTGTTTTCTTTTAGTTTGTACAACCGCAGTTTATGCCTATTCTTTATATTTTTTAGTTTGCATTAAAACTAAAATAATATTTTAAATTTTACACTCATAAAGTTTAAAAGTTTGCAAGTATCAACGTTCCAAAATATAGTTAACTACCTAAAAATTGTTAAAAACGTTGAGCGTAAGTACAAATGCACTTTTAAAATATGTTTTCCAATCCTAGCAATGCACGTCTCTGCTCCATATTCCGAGTTCCAGTTTTTCTGCTATTCTGATTGACTTCGTATATACTATACGATTATGAGTTTGTTTCAAAGACATTTAAAAAACAACAAACTGATACGGAAAAAACGCGTTGAATATGGCGGCCAGTTTCTTCTAGAGGAGTGGCGGGCTACGCGATGTTGTCGGCATTTGCGACAAGAGGGAGTATCCCTGATTTCGTGACCAATGTGAAGTGGTGAAGTAGTGACGTATGGCCCAGTTTACATATCATTTCAAGCGGAAAATAGGGTAATTTTTCAGTTTAATAACAATTGGAATTTTCTAAATATGTTTTTCTTCTTTATTTAGACACTTTGAAAAGACGCTTTTGACCATTAGAATGTTGCACAATTGTTTGGTTATCCGGGTTATCCCACAAAAATGACCCAATGTTCGACTATTGAGGAACTGAAATGTAAATATTAGGAAATTTTTGGCATCTGACGTACAATGTTACCAAAGGTTTCACCTTTTTTTAGGGGGTAACTCGATTCGGGAGCGTAACCAACAAGAACTAATCCGAGCTAACCCAAATTAATGTAAAAAATAAATGTTCCACTTCACGTATAGCCCTCCACTCGCTCCGGGGCGCAACCACACAAAATTAACCCAAACTAACTCAAGGCATGCCCAATATTAAAACAAAATATCAGTCAAGAATGCAAATATTTTTTAAAGTTTTTTTTTTTGATCTTGGGCATGCCTTGGGTTACTTTGGGGTAGTTTTGTTTGGTTGCGCCCCGAAGCGAGCGAAGAACCATGCGTACAACCATTTTTTAACATTTCAGCTCCTCAAAAGTCGAACTTTGGGGCTTTCTTGTGAGATAACCAAACAATTGCTCAACATTTTAATGGAAAAAAGCGCCTTTTAAGAATGTCTAAATATAGAAGAAAAAAGTTTTAATCCGATCGGACGAAAAACTATACCTTTCCGATGTGTTTTCTCACCGCAAAAGTCATGATTTCAGTATATTGTATTCGTTGCTTGGCAACATGCAATAACTATACGTACAACATTTCCGTCCTAGGACGGAAATATAACATTTCTGTCATATTTAAACACCTTGTTTGCCCGCTCTGACGTTTATCAAAAGCAAGATTAGCTGTGGTTTCCGTAGTTACGTAATAAACTCCAACCTCGCTCCATTCAAAACTTCATATTATGTTGAGTTTAAATTTAAAACACCGTTTTTATTTAGAGTAATATTTGTCTCTATTTTTATAAATACGTATTCTAATTATTAATATGCGTATGTGCAACTCGTAGGAAAAGCACATTCCTGGACTTCTGCGTTGCTGGTCTCAGCTGCGCCTCGTCCAGCAATTACCACAATCGTCCAGGAATGTTTTGCTTATCCTACTATATACACAATATATTGTTTTATAAAATTCCAGTTGTTGTTACACTGAAAATTTACCAAAAATAGGTATAACACTTAATATTTTTTTTGTTTTTTCTATTTGATTCAAGTTTTGTATTATAAATGTTTATATGTTAGTATTATAATCTGCACGGTATACTTTAAAGCGAAAAATTTATATTTTGACATGCTCTATTTTCTAATAAATATAATTTTTCTGTTACGTTATTAAAAACAGCTGCCGATTTTCCATGATACAGACATACTCTTAAGTGTCATCGGCAACAACGCCGCAGGAGCGGTAAGTAATACTAGGGCTTGCCTACTATTTTATAAGAAAGGAAAGAAGAAGGGGAACAATGTTGGCGTGTTCATATTTAGTAAACAAATCGGCCTACTCTTTTTTTATATGTCCTTGGGCAATACGCACCTCCATTTACTCGCAGCTCTAATTCTGAGATGTACTCCTGATTCCACCTTGTCCAGAACTGCTGATTTATCTGCTGTAAATGTTGGAACTTGCGAAGGCGGGTTTCGGGAACATTGTTATAATCTTCTTCAGGAATAGATGTAAGTGATTTTCCAATCAGAAAATGAGCTGGAGAGAGGGGGATTGTAGCGTGACGGTCGAGAGTTTAGCACTCCTTCTATTTGAGTTATAACCGTGCTAAGATCCTCGTAAGTAAGGCTAGCGCCACCGACAACACGTTTAAGGTGAAATTTAATACTTTTAACGCCAGTTTCCCACAAACCTCTAAAATTCGGAGCTCGAGGTGGCATGAAATGCCAGGAAATTCCTTCGGCTGATAATTCTGAAGCTATCCCATCAACGTAAAAATTTCTGGATGATTGAGTTAGCCCCCATAAAATTAGTCCCGTTATCAGAGTAAAAATGTAAGGGCTTGCCTCTTCTAGCAACAAACCTTTTAGAATCCGCAAGAAGGGCTTGACTGGTCAAATCACTGACAACCTCTAAATGAACACATTTAGTTTTCATACACACAAAAATACATATATACCCCTTTAAGATTTTAGGATTTCTGGATTTTCTATCTTTAAGAGAAGGCAACACCAGTGTGAGAAAAAACTGGTTGATAACTAGAGACACGGTAGTTGGGAAGATTACCCATCGAATAACTAACGATAGTTGGATCTGGATCAACCCTTTACTATGGTCCTAGCTGTTCTACGCCCTGACATAGGCCAAAATCTTTCGCGAGTTGCATATAAAAGTTGCTGAGGCCCGCAATGCAAGAGCTTTACATGTAAATGTTTCATAATTAGGATAGTTAAAGGATGCTTACTATGTAATAAAGTAGGATGTTTCTGTTCATCAGGTAAATTTGCATTCTGAAGTCTACCACCAACTCTTATTAAACCCATTTTATCACAATACGGTTTTAAACATAGCAAATTACTCGAATTGCTCAATGATCGTTTGTTATTTAGTAGATTGTAATCTTTCGGAAATGACTGAATTTGAGATATTTTAACTAATTTGTGGAGAACCTCATTAAGTTCTTCAGAGGTCAAAGGTCCAACAGACAATATTTTATACCTTAGTCCTTGAATAAATCTCACACAATATGCCATAACTCTTTGCAATTTTATTATAGACGAATATTTGTTAAAGTCAAATTCAGAGACTTCTCGATCGCATGCGGAATGGCTTATTACCCTTTGTTCAGGTAAGTCTTGAGGCACCTCAATTACCCTTGGAGTATCGACGTCAAACTTAGAAAAGAGTCTGGCTGGACCCTTCCACCATAAATTAAAATGGAGCAACGATTTGGTAGAGATGCCTCTAGAGAGACAATCCGCTGGATTCTCATCTGATTTAACATGAAACCAGTCACAGGGCTTTGACATATTCTGAACCTGAGTCACCCTGTTTGCTACAAAGGTTTTCCAGCGACTTGGGCATCCCTTAATCCAACAAAGAGTAATTGTCGCATCTGTTCAATAAAAAATCCTGCCTGGTTTTATCTTTATAGACTGATTTACCCTTTCAACGAGCTTGCAGGTGAGCACGGCTGCGCATAGTTCCAGGCATGGTAAACTGACCTTTTTATAGGAGCTACACAAGATTTGGATAAAAGAAGGCTAGAAGAAACATATTCTCCAGAACTTGTTAAACTGACTATATAAAGACATCCGCCATAGGCCATTTCTGAAGCGTCTGCAAAACCATGGATGTGTACAAATGCCCAATTATCACTTTAAACATGTCGAGGGATGCTGACTTGATTTAAGACATGGAGTTCCTTGCAGAATTCTGACCAATTATTGTGGAGATAAGAAGGAAGTGATTCATCCCAGGATAAGTGTTCTTGCCAGAGAAGTTGCAAACTAAGCTTGGCAACAACCACAACTGGCCCTAACAATCCCAAAGGATCAAATATCTGACTCGTAACTGAGAGAACCGTCCTCTTAGAAATCTTGTTATTAAAATTCAAATGTTTTATTGAATAATGAATGATATCGCTACACGCATTCCAAAAAACACCCAGGGTTTTATTCTGGTCATCGTCTCCTAAATGTAATATACTTGATGACAAATCATTGCGAACCTGAAACTGACTTAATAGCTCGGATTTATTAGACAACCATTTTCTAAGTTGGAAGCCCCCACTAGCTATAATGGTCGATATTTCCCTTTGAATTTGTAACAACTTCGAACTAGAGAAGGCACCCGTCAAAACGTCATCTAAATAGAAACAATTTAATATGGCTTCAATAGCTTCAGGATATTTAGCCTGAAAATCCAAAGCTAGTTGATTTAATGATCTTACTGCCAAAAATGGCGATGACGCACAACCGTATGTTACAGTATTTAATTCATAACATTGAATCTCTGCTTGAGGATTATCCGAAGGTTCCCATAAAATTCTTTGAAATCAACGTTCGCTAGGGTCTATAAGGACCTGTCTGTACATCTTGGATACGTCTGCATTGAGGACGTATGGGTAGATCCTGAAACGCAAAAGTATAGAGAGAAGGTCCCTTTGAATAGTGGATCCAACATGCTGTACGTCATTCAAGGACAAACCAGTGTCACTCTTCCGACACATCAAAAACGACTCGTACCTTTGTCGTCGGACTAGATTCCTTAATCACAGGATGATGTGGCAAGTAGTAACAGGGTTTACTATCAGTAAGATCAACAGAGAAACCCTTAACCTTTGTCATGTGACCCAAATCTTTGTATTCCTCAAGAAATTCAACATATTCTTTTTTTAAGCCTTCATTTTTATTTAAACGTCTTTCAAGAAGTGTTAACCGTTTAAGTGTCATATCCTTAGACAGGCCTAAATTAACGACATTATCCTTAAAAGGGAATTTTACCACATATCGTCCACAAGAATCTCGAGAGTAATTTTGTACAAAATGCTCCTCGCAAAATTGTTCAGACTTTGACTATAACATTCCTCTAATTCCCAAAAACGTGTAAGTTTATCAATCGTCTGATCTGATGAAAGACATGTTATCACAGTATTATTTGAGACATTAGAGGACGAATCAAAATACCCCCCGAGAATCCAACCCAATCTCGTTTTTTGTAGGGTAGGCATTCCTGGAGCACGAACTTGTTTCATAAGTAATATTCCATAAAATACATCAACGCCTAATAAAATATCGATATCACCTCGAATATTAAAAGACTAATCAGCGAGACGTAAGTTTTGAGGAGTATTCCAATGGAAAACATCAAATGACACTGTCGGAACACACTAAGTTATTTTTGTTCTGACTAAACATGAAATAACTTCACTGTAATTGTTAATATTTGACATTATTTTCACATTCACTCTTGAATTCGCAGTGGTCGATATAGCTTCACCGACGCCTATTATTTGAAAATTAACTGAAAACCTTTGTAAACCAAGCTTATTTACCAAGCCTTCCGAAATAAAGTTACTCAGCGACCCAGGATCCAGTACGCTCTAACAACGTGAACCGTTCTGCGATCGTCAACGACTTTGATATTTGCAGTGGCTAAAACCGACAACATAGTAGCTGAATCGCTAGGACATTCTGGTGGTGGTGTCGTGTGCGGTTGTGTTCTAAGCATCGTCCGGAAAATCTTAAAACATCGTGAAAATCTTTGGACTTTTTAAACATTTTCCAATCGCACCTACTAAAGTGAACATTGAGTATTACTCTGTGACATGTATTTTCAGTGAAAAACAATCTGAAATCTTAGAAAATATAACCCAAAAATTGCTTAACCCCAAATTGCCAAATAACCTAAATATTCATCAAAATTAAAAATAAAATAAATCATTGGATTTGGTGAGAGAATATTTTTCCAACAATATGGCAAGCAAATGTTACAAATGCGATCAAGTTTGCATTTTTAAGGAAGATAAGTCGGGTTCGAACGTTTTTGGATACCCGTGCGATTTATGTAACCGAACTATATGCCAGAATTGTAACAAGACGCAAGCTCAGGAAATAAGAGTTATCCCGAGTTCTAGTAGAACAATGATGCATGTATGTCCGGAATGCGTGTCTGATATAAAGAATCTTCCAGCATTCCTTAAAGAAGTCATGGTTTTGAGAGAGACTGTTTCTTCACTGAAAAATCAAGTTTTAAAAGTGGAATCCTCCATCAAAACTAAATCTAATAATTTTGATAAATCAGACAATTTACTTCCAATAGAAAAGGAGACTATCGACATTAAACAAACTCTAAAGTCTAAGAATTCAAGAGCTAAAACTTCTAATTCGTTACCCGCGGAAGATGTCAGGAAGGTTCTTCAGGAACATTTGGAGTTTCTGAATGAGCAGATCTCAAACAGGCTAAATGCAGTGGTTGAGGCGATTAAAGATACCAATAAGGAACTGGTTGGTATCATGTTGGATGCACATCAGTCTAAGGGTATTCAACAATGTCCAAGTGTTAGTTCCAAAGAGGTAGTCAATTCAAAGACTCGAAACCCATTGGATACGACAGGTTCTTTGTTGGTGGCGAGCGATGGCATGATGTCTACTGGGGGTATCTGTACGGAACCGGAAAGACCATCTCTTAAAATTGCCAACAAGAACATCGGTGGCAAAATTCAGAGACTGTGCTGGATCTATATTTCCAATCTAGATGTCAGCACCACCTCGGAGGATATTCTGGGAGTCCTGGACCAAGGGCATGCAAATGTGTATGAGTGTCAGAAGCTTCCATCTAAATTTGAAAATCCTCAAAGTGCAGCTTTCAAGCTTGGGGTCCCGGATGATCTGAAAGAGAGATACTTGTCAAAAAGCTTTTGGCCAGATGGTCTTTATGTTGCTCTGTACAAGCCTAAAAATAATGCCCAAAATAGGTCTTTTGGTGGAAACAGAAAATTTTCAAGGACTTCACAGAACCATCCTCGGAGATGAACATCATGATCAAACAGCGACCATCTACTGAAGAACTCTCTGAATGTCACACATATTAATCCCTGGTCTCTGTGCAGTAAGTTTCATGATGTGACGGAGTTCATTTTGGGCTGTGAGTCTGATATTGTGGCAGTGTCTGAATCCTGGCTGAATGATGACATGCCTTCGGATAATTACGCTATACAGAGCTTTACTTTACATCGGAGTGACCGGGAAGGAAGAGGGGGTGGTGTAGCCGTCTACGTTAGTGAAAAGTTAAGGGTGACAAGAATTCAAACAACTAATATACAAAGCGGGATTGATCATCTGTGGCTGTCTCTAAAGGTGAATAAAGTCAAAATAGTGATAGGTGTGATTTACCGCGCTCCTAACATTCACTATAGCAAACTAGTTTTTTTATATGATGTCTTGCTTGAGCTACTGTGTCCAGCTGACATCTTTTTATGTACAGGTGATTTAAACATTGATTTTTTGAAACCTAATAGTGCAGAGTGTATGTTTTTCTCTGACATTATGAGTTCCCTAAATCTAAGTCAAAAAATTGTAAATTCAACCAGAATTACTCAAACCACTGAAAGTCTTATAGATGTAATGTTAATAAATAATCGTAATGTGGTATTAGATAATGGGGTTTTTCCGTGTACTCCAATTAACACTGACCATGAAGCTATTTTTTGCACAGTTGAATTTGATAAACCTATACTTTCTGATATCACAGTTGTGAGAAGAGGTTTTGAAATGGTTGAATCCACTCAGTTTCAAGAAGCACTTGAAGGCATTAGCTGGCACTCTTTGTATGCATCTAATGATCTTAACAGTAAATCAAAAATGTTTAATGATAATATTATATGCTTATTCAACCATTTCGCTCCTGAGAAAAAAGTAAATTAAAAAAAACCTAAGCCTCCCTGGTTAACTCATAATTTAAAAAAAAATTACTGAACTTAAACATAAAGCCTTACGAAAATACCAAAGGTCAAAAACTCAACAAAGCAAATATTATTACATTGAGCTCAAAAACTATGTCTCTTTTGCTGTTGGATCTGAGAAAAAGGCATACTTTTCTATGCAAATAAATAATTGCAAAGGTCCTAACAAAAGTAGGAATATTTGGGGTAAAATCTCTAGTTGGAAAATAATTAATATTTTAACGTAACTGTACAGGGTGGCTCGTTTTCCTGTCTATGTATGGGGAACTCGAAAACCGTAAGAGATACAGTGTCGGTCAAATTAAGGCAAAATTGCGCATTAAGGTACCTAACAATATGCCGTTTAGAAAGTTTCAAAATTCCGAGTATTTCCGGAGATATCCGGAAAAAACCGGAATTTTGAAAAATCGTTTTATTTTTTTCCTGGGCTTATTTAAAAACGGATCTCAAATTGAATTGCACTTTTGCATTGCCACTTTCTCCGCTCTATCCAATGATGGTATCCAGTTTGAAATTCGACGTTTCGTCTTCAAGGAATCATCATCAACTTTATTTTTTTAAATACGAACTTTATTTTTTTTTATCGTTTTTCAGATGGTATTGGCGTTATTAATATGAGTATATGTTTTTATTTATTTTTTTTTTATATTTTTATTTTTTTTTAAATTAAATATTTTGCTTTGGCATAATTTTAAATAATTTAAGGTAGGTACTTTTGAAATTTTTATATTCTATAAAAATATTTTATTTTGTTTTTTTGTATTAAGTGGAAAATTGGAGCCCGTATTAACAAAAAATAGTAAAATTATTTTTTTACGAGAATATGGCCATGAACTATTACTCAAACAAGTTGCTTAGTGCAAACATAAAATATTTTCAACTTTTAACCAATTAAAAAATTTATTTAATAGAGAACATGAACAACTTATAATCATACTACGTAATACTATAAGTACTTTGATGGAAAAACACACCTATTGTAATTTTGCCTATAAATTATTTTTTTTTAATTATTTATATATGCAAAATTCCAATAGGTGTGTTTTCCATCAAAGTACCTATAGTATCACGCAGTATGAATATAACTTGTTTATGCTCTCTATTAAAAAAACATTTTAATTGGTTAAAAGTTGAAAATATTTCATCTTTGCACTAACAACTTGTTTGAGTAATAGTTCATGGCTATATTCTCGTAAAAAAATAATTTTACTATTTTTTATTTTTAATACGGGCTCCAATTTTCCACTTAATACAAAAACCAAAATAAAATGTTTTTAAAGAAGCGGAAAAAGTGGCAATGCAAAAGTGCAATTCAATTTGAAATCCGTTTTTAAATGAGCACAGGAAAAAAATAAAGCGATTTTTAAAAATTTTGGCTTTTTCCGGATATCTCCGGAAATACTCGGAATTTTAAAACTTTCTAAACGGCATATTGTTTGGCACCTAAATGCGCAATTTTGCCTTAATTTGACCGACACTGTATCTCTTACGGTTTTCGAGTTCTCCATACATAGACACGAATTCGAGCCACCCTGTACAGTTCCAGATGCTCTTAAAGACCCAAACAATATCAATAACCATTTAATTGACAATGTACCAGACATTAATATCAGAACAGTTTCAATTTAAACTGGTGACTGAGGAGGAGGTGATGCAAATTATTGGGAGTTTAAAGAGTAATGCCATAGGGGTTGATGAAATATCCATAAAAATGATTAAATATAGTCTGCCTTGTTGTTTGGGGCCTTTGGTAAATATTGTAAACTCTTCTCTGGAGACTGGTTGTGTGCCGGATGTATGGAAGTTGGCGCTAGTTACTCCTTTGCCTAAGATTGATAATCCGACCAACGTTAGTGAGCTGCGTCCCATCAGCATACTGCCTGCGGCGTCAAAGGTTCTGGAAAGAGTGGTCAGACGTCAAATGACTGACTTTCTTCAGGGCAAGGGTGTGATTCCCAAATTTCAGTCTGGTTTCCGTCCTAACTATAGCTGTGCCACAGCATTTCTTAAAATCACAAGTGACATTGCACATGCTTTTGATGAGGGTCAGTCATGTCTGTCTGTGATGATTGATATGACCAGGGCATTTGATTCTCTGAATTTGGACCTCCTGTCGGCAAAATTAGACCATTACAACATGTCGGATCATGGCTGGTTTCGGAGCTACCTTAGTGGTAGAAAGCAGGCTGTGAGGGTGTTGGAGGCTGGTGAGGTATTGAGGTCGGACTGGAGGGCTGTTGGGAAGGGTGTCCCACAGGGCTCCATTCTTGGACCACTCCTTTTCACGGTGCTTACATCAGACATTGTTAATAGTATTAAACATTGCAACTATCATATGTATGCAGATGATCTGCAAATTTATTTACCATCACCTCGCTCCTTCCTCCCAGATACAATTGGCAAAATAAATGCGGATTTGGATAGTGTTGCTGGTTGGGCGGTGGAAAACTCCCTGCTCAAAAACCCTAGAAAGACACAAGCAATTGTGTTCTCTCGCACTGATATTGATCTGTCCAACTTACAAGTTTCACTTGCTGGTGAAATAATTGATTGGTCCTCTGAAGTCAGGAATCTTGGTTTAATAATGGATTCAAAACTTATTTTCAACTCTCATGTTAATAGTATTTGTCAGAAAACATATCTTAAACTAAAATCAATTTATGAATTCCGGGATATTTTACCAGTCTCAGTCAAAAGACTTCTCTCAGATAGTTTAATTCTTTCAATTCCTGATTATCTTGATATAGTATATGGGCCATTTCTCACTATTCACAATCAATATCGAATTCAAAAAGTTCCGAACAATTAATTATGCTAGATTTATTAATAGAATCCCTATGAGGAATCATATTAGTGATCATGTTGGGGAGTCGTTCCAGTGCAACATGGGTCAAAAGCGATATGTTCGCCTAAGTTGTATGATACATAAAATAATTTTAACCAAAGAACCCCTTTATTTGTATGAATTAGTTGTCACAAGAAGTAGTGCACATTCGGTGAACATTCATTTTGGCAATAGATTATGTATACCTAGTCATAAAACCGATTTTTTTAAATCATGCTTCTTGTACCTTATGTCTCATGTTTACAATTCGTTGCCTGAATGTTTTAAAAAGTTAAGCGTTCATATTTTTAAGTCCAAAGTAAAGAAGTTTGTATGTGATAACTTGTTAGTAATTTAGTTATGCATATTTATTTTATGATTACCTTATTTATACATTTTGGCTTTTGTTATTTTTTTCGGTAGTTATGAAAATACACTTTATGGTGGTAATTTCTACCTTTATAGACAAACTTTGTAATGTTTATAATAAAGATTATTTTGTTTTTATTTTTTTGATATTTGCAGTGGCTAAAACCGACAACGTAGTAGCTGAATCACTCCTAGCATAACCAATACCTCCTATAACTAGGTATTGGCATAACCCGCAGTTGAGGTTTTTTGTGGCAACAAACTTGACTCACGTTCGGCTAGATCTGGCGAAGGCTTAGTATGATTACTCTCGACCACATTGTCGTCCAAATGTAGAAGAGAATTATGTTTTCCTGCACAAATGCGACAAGATGACATATTTGGACAATTTTTTAAATGATCGGGATTGAAACAGTTTGTACAAAGGTTTAATTTATTTACCAGCGCGATTCTAGCTTTCACGGTCAAATTTTTAAACGCGAAGCACTTATAAATACCATGATTCTTTTTGCAATAGAAGCAAGCAAACCCTTTTTTAGTAGGCAACGCATGAAAACCTTTTATTGGCTTACCTTTACCTTCAAGTTTTATACATGAGTCCCTTTTTGTCGTTTCTAACTTCTCTAATAACTCACATTTAGATTTAAAAAAGGCATTCACGTCATTTAGTTTAGGTAACTCCCCTACCTTTATAGGGTAAGACTCCCATTCTCTACGAGTAACCAAATAAAACTTACTTGTTAACAAATATACAAACAGAGTATCCCAGTTGTCCGTAACTTGACCAAGACTTTGCAGTGACCTTAGATTTTTATTAAATAAATCATACAATTTTCTAAGATCAGCATGCGATTCCTTTAATATACTGGGGCTCTCAAATAAAGCTTTTACATAATTATGAAAAATAAGTCTTTTATTTTCATAGCGATCAGACAGCAGCGCCCAGGCTATTGCATAATTGTCATTCGTGACCTGTATATTGGCAATAGCATGAAGAGGTTCACCTTCTAAATATGATTTCAAATAGTAAAACTTTTCAACTCCACTCAAATTTGAATTGTTATGAACAATAGCTTGAAAGGCGTCTCGAAATTCAAGCCATTTTTTCATATGACCCATTAAAAGTTGGTAATTTTAAATCAGGTAACTTTATAGCTTGTCTAATAGGCTGCTGAGTAGAGGCAAGCCCCCCTGAGCACGACTAGCTGATTGTTTAGAAGCTTTAGAAGTACCTTTAGAGCTTGTGCCTGAGCTATCAGAATCATCCGTATTCAGAAGTAACCTTAACTGACTAATCAAATCGAAATATTGTGATTCAAATTCATCACGCTCCTTATTTTCAAGCTCTAAAAGATTTTCTCCCATATTCTGGGCTTCACTTATTAAAATATCAATCTCAGACTGAACATCTTCAAACAGTGATAAAAGAGGTTCAGCCTTATCTAGCCTTATTCTTAGCTGACCGAACTCCAAACTTGTGAGGTTATTTTTATCAACCGACTCATAATAATTTTTGATTCTTGTAAGCTGACCTTTGATACTGCCTCGTTTTAACTTTAGTTTATTTAACTCGGACATTTTTTGAACAACAATAAAAAAACGAGAAAAGAAGCATACAAAAATTGCACTAGACAAACTTACAGAAATCAAACTGACATAAAACAAATAATTTGACTGTTAATAATGATAAGGAACGGACTTACGCGACCTCCAGCTCATATGATTTGCCCAATGGGAAATTGCTGAAGTTCTTGCTCCTTTCACCAGTAAACCCAACTGTACTCCCGACTGGAACTGATACAGCGTGGCCTTCAATCGCAGAATACGACTCCTGCTTCGACTTCGAAATGGACGCCGACGAGCGATCCAAAATGCAACTGATAATTGCCAATTTATGGCTTATTTGGCTCGATTGGACGAAAATGTTGACTTCACTTCAATGGACTGAATAAGGATTCTCCTTGAATAATACACTTCTCTCACACTAAATTGAACTCTATTAATGTAAAAAAGTTATAATTTTGAATAATAATAGAATCTGTCTATATGACAAAAAATGTCTTAATTATTGACAATAACAAAACTGCCATCCGCTCGGAACATATCCTTTGTAGGAAGTAGCGTGGTGTTATCATGTGGTTGAGTTTATCACCGAACAAAACTTATGTCCCAAACTCTTCCGTTTATAAAATGCAGTGTAAAACTTTCATTAAGGATCTATTTCTCTAAAATATTTCGAGATATTTTATGCTTTGAAGTTAAGACATTGCATTTCGGAACAACTCGTCGCTGATCTAGCAGTGGCGTAAGCGCCATTTACTAAATTTTTCAGGAGAACGAATTAAATAAACTTTACTTCTAATATGGTTCATTATCTTAAAACAAATGGCTCATATATTCTGTCATATTTTTAAATACACTGACGGATATAGATTAAAACTTTTCTAGTAAAGTTTGGAGAGTTTGAGCCTAATGCTATAAAAAGGCCCTAGATGGACATACGTTATCTCTGGCAGATTCCTATTGGGTCGTTATGTCAGATACTCGATAGAAATGTGCAATATTTAAGAACGGTAGCGACCAAGTGTTATTGTTTCAAGAAAATTAAAAGAATTTGGGGTTTTTAATCAACAAAAAAAATTTATATTGGAAACAAACACACCTATTTCAGAACAATAAACTAATAGAAGCAACTTAAAATTACGCTATAGTATATTAACTTCTTTCTGCACTGAGCGAAGATTTTTGCAGCAACAGCCAAAAAACTGGCTATGGCAATAAAAAACTATGGCTAAATAGGCGCCAGCCAAGAATTATACTATGGTAGCAAAATTAATTTTACTAGAGATTCTTTACTGTAGTAGTAAATATTCTATATATTCCGAACTTTTTCATTGCACCCACATAAAAGAAGCTCTATTGAGGTAACAAAGTGAGTTATTAATCAGAGTAAATAATTTTACTGCGGATATAAAAGTTCTTTTTTGTTTTAGCAAATAATTTTGCACCAATTAATAGGTTCCTTTCCTACTTCAGCATATATTTTATGTAAAGCCACAACCTTTGTTTGCTCATGCTGCCAATTATATTTGCTATTTCAGTAGATTCAATTCATATACGAAGCAAAGAACTTGCCTGCAGTACAATAATTATGT
>JAEQML010063638.1:0-22905 GCA_016904865.1 Pissodes strobi
ATATAATGACGAAATAAAATATTCTCTAGCAGAATTCTGGGATATTTAGATATTTTGGATTAAATTTATATGTTGAGAGAACTTCAGAATTTTACCATACTTTCTGCTATCTCCACTCTACATTTTATTAATAAAAGGCGTAAAACTTTCTAGACATGCGGTAAAATCCCACGATTTTCATCAGAACTTCTGAAACTAATCAGCACAAAACCGACTCCCCAACAAAGAAGAGATAAAAATTTACTAAAAACGCGGACAGGCCCTAGATTAACCTACGGTTTTACGGTCCCTTCTTTCAGTCCCTTTCAGTGATACATGGCTTTACGAGATTGGTTCATTCATTACTTTTCAAACATCTGCCTTCCAAATTAAAGTAATTTCCAGTTCTGTGATTGTGGTTATTCGTTATTTGTATAGAAAAATAGTACGGTACGCATAATATTAGCAAATGACCTTTCTGATATTTTTGTTTACATATTCTGATATGCTTTAAATTTTTAAATCTTAATATACCACATTAATGAGAGTGAACTGAAGCTAGACAAAATATAATCGCCAGGCTCTACCACGTAACAATCAGATGGGTATATATTTTAAATCATCTGAACAAATTTCTAATTATATCACCTTGGGTCATTTTAAACTTTAAGTTGGCTACGATTTTCATATATTTATCTTTTTCGAATGAATTATCAGACTTAATGCAGTTCTTACAGACGGCCTATTTATGAAAGTAAAAATACAAATAAAACCTTTATTCCTGGATAATGAAAACTGATTACATTTTTTTAGTGCTGTAATTATACAAATAAACTTTGCAAATTTTGCGAATTATTTTCATTTTAAATTGCTCTTCTAGTTCTAGCCGCTTTTTAGACTTTAGCTACTTTCTGGAAGAATTAAATCTCGAATCGCCTAAATCAATTGAAATATAATCACTTTTTAATTGTAATTAACGACTTTAATAGGCTAAAGCTGGGACAGATTAAATTTGATGAATGCTGCTGTACACAAATTAGACAACTGAACTTTGTGACATTAATGATTGAAAACTTTATTGTAAAGTGAACTCAGCTAATATATCGCAATCTTTTAAAATAGCTTACTCTAATATAATTTTGATTCTCATATACAGTGGTGCTTGACTTGAATATAGACTTTATTATAAAGATACCAAGCAGTGTGTATACTTACGCCTAGCATCGACGTAACTAGACACTATATCTTGTTAGTCTCTGGAAACTTTCTCAACATTGTATCCAATGGGGAAGTTGATTTTCTGTAAGGTAGCTCATCGCCATTCCGACTTCGAGAATCCGTGCCTTGGTATAGATCAAGGTTTCCAAATATTATCTTTTTGTATTGAATTATCACATTCTGTAGCCAAGGCGGATGGATTTTCCTGTGAATAATTTCATTGTTTGCAGCTATATCCTTCCAAAATATGCCATCACTGTTTCGTTAGAGTTTATCTGTTCTTCGACTATAAAATACTCTAAGAACCAGGTTTTTTTGTTTGACCAAGAATAGACGGATTTTTCAGACTTTATCATTTTTATTTGGATGAGTTATAAGTTATAATATATTTATTTGTTCTGCCAAATATAAGAATTGGATTATCTGTTTAAACCTATTTTTTTCGCATGGAATTTTTTATCATTTCATTGCTCATATCAGGTTTGAAATTCCAGTAGTGTTTTTAGCTGGCTTAGCATTGGATCTCTCAAAATAACACATTGACTCCTCGGACGTAATATTAGGATCCTGAGCATTTTTTAAGGTAGCATATTTGTCAAAGCATTCCAAAAATGTCGACAACAACACAGTTGCTAAACTGGGCTTCTAAATTCCTTATCTCACCCTATAAGGTTACCGGATGTGCACAGAAAATTCCTTTCCTTAAGCTGTTCAAGCACTGGTGCATAATTCTCATGGTGTGCTTTTTTGTATTTATTCTGATATTTTTGCTGCTAAATTTCAACCTGAGTGTGAAGATGACGTCCAGGTAACTGTTATAAATCATTATCCTTCTCATCGCCTGAATCTTCATTTGTCAGCGCACCTACTTCGAGAGGTTCGGTATAGATTGCTTCAACATCCAAATCGTCATCAGTATATACCATTTCTAACGCCTCTTGAAGAGAAATCCCTTTCTTGAAACGAAGAAATTCTTGGCTCTCAGAATGGATGTTCTTGCATGTGTGAAAAGGGTGAAGATTTATCACAAAATATTTTATCCAAAGATCAAATTATGTTACAAAATAGATGCTCTCATAACTTCTTACTGTTAGACATATTTAACACTCAAGTTTATATGCAGAAAAATAAAAAAGTATGGAATTTTTTACACCAAATCTATTATTTACAAAATAGCCTCTTTCAGAATATATTACAAGGACTTTGGAATGTTTTTTGAAATATCATAAAAAGGAAAATGATTACTCGATGTTAGGTACCATTATCAACCTGTCAGATCAACAAATTAAGTTAAACTGCTGAATCATGCAAATTTCAGTAAGAGCCGACAACATGTTAACCACTTTTAGTACCATCTACTGACTAAGACTATAGACTCTTAATTTATAAACGTTCCTACTTGACGAAATTTATGTTACACATGTGTAAAGCTAGGTTGTTAAGAGCTAACATTTATAGGTTGTGCCTTCAGCATTTTTTTCTTAGTGTTTTCTTTATGTTGTTAGTTACACTATAAGAAACGCTGCAACTTAGGAAAAGAGATTTGTCAAATTTAGAATTATTTATTTAACGTTCTTAATGATGCATGATCCTCCATGCACCTTTGGCTATTATACGAAAGTTCACTATCATATGAAACCGAAGGGTAAAGAAGTCAAATTTTCAATAAGAATATCTTTCATGTGATCAGGTTCATTCAATAAAATTGAACTAACTTAAATTAAAAAATGATGTTCGTAAATATTTTTTCTAATGATACCTATTAATATTAGCGTCCTTATCTCACTTTAAATCGAAAAAGTTTGCTTCTGAATTATTTTTGAGTCAGTTGGTGATTTCACGGGCAAAGGGCAGCATTAATTTTTTTACTGAAAATATAGTCTGAAAATATGGAAAAGTATTTTATTTTTTATTTCTATAGTTTTTAAAATTCCTTCCATATAAGTGGAGAATTACTCAAAATCATCGGCGTACTGTAGTTCCTTTAAAAGGTTCCTTAAAAAAAATTTCTGAAATGCGGCGAACGTGTTTCGACAAAGAATAAAAATAATAGTAACTCAAGTTCATGAACAACTTAGAATATGAAGTGAAATGAAACATTGAAAATCATTAGAGGTAAGACACATATAAATAGCAATAGTTATTTGCGTAACAATAAGGTTTGAAAATTACTAAAAATCAACCATTCAAAATTAGACATATAGAGCAAAAGTGAGATATTTGTCCAACATTAAGGTTCGAAAATAACTAAAAATCAACATTTCGAAATTATGAAATCATAACATGTTTGGTCAAGCTATATTTTAAATTCACACTATGTGTTTAGTCCGCAAAATCAATGAAGAATTGGACTTATTGACGTTTTCTAATAAGAGATATAATATCATTAATTCCTTTTTTCTATTTTGCCTTCAAAATTATTCCATTTCGGTAAGCAAATGAGTGTCGAAAAGAACCTCTTTTCGACACTACTTTTGTTGACTAGCCGCTATGATATTAACAAAATTGTTCAATGTCAAGGCCCACTAGCAAAAATGTCAACACCGCTTTGAATGGAATTTCTACTAATAAAGACGTCAAAAATGAAAATATGGCCGTGCAACTGCTGATCAGGACTAGAATAAATAATGTTTTTCATTAAAAACCTGCAAAATAGAAAATTTTTTATAAAATATACGTTCTAAAAGACATTTAGCGCACTAATTTCGTGCTCGTGCGAAAAAATATGGTATTTTAAAACTAGTATCTTAATCTAATATTTTACACTTAGGATAGTACGTAGTACATTTTGATTATTTTTAAATTAACCCATCAAACTCTATTCTAACCACTTAGTGATGCCCCCTTTCCAAGACAGTCCGCTTTATTTGGACATTTGGGCATTTAGTGCAGGCTCCAATGGATTACTCGTTTGAAAGATATGCAGATCGCAATTTGTTTTGTGGTTTGTGTAGCTAAGTCCTTTGTCTGCATAAATATCATATTACCGCGCGCGCGCGCGCACGGTGCGTTGCCTTTGTCCCCCAAAACTAACCGAAGGCATGCCCAAAACTTTGCAAACATAACCTCAAAAAAAAGTTTCGTCGGTGACGGGAATTGGACCCGGGCCGCCGCCCAGGGTTGTGTCCGCCGCCGTATCACAAACACATCATCTAACCACTGGACCACCACTGTGAGCAATTTGCCGAAAATTAAACACCTTTTGTTGCCAAATGTATGTCAAGCTGTCAAAACCTGAACATGCGCGAATTTTTGCAATCGGTATACCTATCGGCTTCTGAATTGAACTCTTTAACAGGTCATAATACGACTAGTCGTGTAGGAACGAAAAGGCAAATGCTAAGCGCCACGTCCCTGGATTTTGTTCAGGATGCACTTCCTGCTTTGTGTAATGGGCTTTTTGATTAGACAGCAACTTAAAGACCTGGGAAAAGTTTGCACATAACTTTTTCCAAACAAAAAACAACAGCGGATGAACTTCGACACAAATTGATATGCCAAAACATTGGCGTTGCCCTAACTTTGTCAAGAGTGATACGTACTAAACTGTTTAAGAGCGTCAGATATCCAAAGCAAATGACAGAGAAATCTCTACCCAATATTTTAATAAAGCCGTGTAAATGTCAATCTAATTATAGCAGAATGTCATGTACAGTTCTGTTCATAAAAAAGTGGGACAGCGTTTGTACATTGTAAACCTGCCTGTGATGTTCCAAATTTCAAAATAAAGTGGTACAGTTTTGGCATTTAGCAGATTTCCGCCACAAATTAAAAAAAAGTCGGTTTTACAATCTCAGAAACTTGTTATTTAAATAATTATCAATAAATGAACAGTGTATTTAAAAAAAAAACCTTAACAGTAGACAACAACAAATTATTTTAAATAAAAATAATAATTTAGAACAAACAGTTTCTAATTAGTACGTAGTCATTGCACCATTTTTCCCTATAGCATCATTTAGCCGGGTAGGTATTGAGAAATACAAGTTAGTAATTAAGTTTGGGGATGTTTCGGTTAGTTCCTCCCAGGTTTCTACTATTTTAGCAACAAGTGCATCTCTATTTTGCGGTCTAAATTGTGAATCATACATTCTTTTAGTCATTAAACCCTATATGTTTTCTATTATATTAAAATCGGGGCTTTTCGCGGGCCATAATAGGGTCTCTGTATTATTCTGTTGGAACCACTCTTTGATTATTGCAGCGTTATGCACGGCACAGTTATCATGTTGAAATATAAAATCATGGTTCGGAAAATGTTCTAAAACACTGGGTAGCATAATATTTTCTAATATATTCCGATAGTTGACCGCATTGAATCTTTCCTCCATAATCCAACACACCCCAAGTCCTTGGTAGCTGATCCAAGCCCATATATTGACTGAAAATCGTCCTGATCGATCGGTATTATTAATATAGGATTCTTCAAACCTAGTTCCACGGGGTCTGTAAACCCTTACGTGACCGTTAAATGTCGACTGAAAAACTTTTTCATCAGAAAATACGACTTTATCCCAGTTTTCACGCAATGTATTATTTAATGCGAAAAGAACTCTTGCCTGTTTATGTTCCTCTTTTAAAATATTTTTTTTAGCAGCGACATAATTTCCTAGAGGCGATTCTTTTATTCTGCGACATGCAGTTGGTCTTGAACCAGAAAAATGTGTTCGTTCTATTGCATTTCGCGCTACATCAAAGGGGTGATCCCGCAAGTACTCGACCAAAGCTGCATCTTCTTCCTGAGTTGTGATTCTAGGTCTTCCGGGAGGCTTTTTCTTGTCGAGGGTTTCCAAAACCTCCCATCTATTCTTTATTTTTTGAACGGTGTTTTTATTTCTATTCATTAAACGGGCAACTTCTCTAACTGGCACACCATCTTCTAGATAAACAATTATTTTAGCCCTTTCAACGTAGCTTAACTGAGGCATTTTGTATTTAATTTTAAAAGCTTCGCAATAATTCCTTCAAACTATGTTTTAAAAGTTAATTTAAAACTGACGAATATTTTAATGTCACCCTGACTTTTGAAAGTGACATTTTTTGAAAGTCTGATTTACACTAGTGTAAAATCGCTGTCCCACTTTTTTATGAACAGAACTGTACAGTTGTGTGCATTAAAAAGTCGTACAGCAGTTATAGGCTATCGTAAATCAGGCTTAATTAAACTTCTTATGGACTTTGACAAGTAGTGTCAAAATTCAAACATTTTTTCAGTAAACTTGCTTTTAACATTTTTCTAGTGCAATGCCTCAACCAGATAATTTAAAACGAGCTCAAATAGTTGTTTATTTACAAGATGGTATGCATATAAGCACAGTATAGGCAAGGAACAGTAACGTCAGTGAGCTCAAATCCCTTGAAGTATTGAGATCAAAGAGCACCGGCAGGCACCTGCTTGCTTGACTTTGCCGTCGTTGGATCACGTCCTATACGAGGGGACGTGCATTTCGTTAAATTTTATTGTCGCATGGAGTCAGTTTCTACTAATAAGTCATTTACAATTTAATTATTTTATAATTTCATTCGACACTCTAATTTTAATATATTTAGAAATAATATTTAGATTATAGATGCTTCACGACAGGTTCTTAAAAATGTGTGAAAGTTCAAATGATAATAAAACAATAAACAAGGCATTTAATAACAAGTTTTGTGTAATGTAGCTTATACTACAAAAATATTAATTTCTTCGAAATTGAAGACAAGTTTAGTACAAACCCAAACTAATATAACTCTATGGTATTTAGTAACACAAAACATAGTATACGCAAAGTTTGTGTAATAACTTTTTTCTACGACTGCCCTGAAAATAGACAAAAACGCACTAACAACTGCTCTTGAAAACTGGACATTTCAAACATCGTGTGAAAAGTATACTTTGCACACGGCGTATGCAAAGTATACTTTTCACACACTTATTCGGGTATTTAGATTAAAGGGCTTCGTCTCCGATTTAAGCTTCGCCCTCAGACATCCCATTCCCAGATCTCTAAAAAAGGGGGCCCAATTTTAGGGCTTCACCCCCCAGTAGCTCATTTTTGCAAAACTGTAGAAAATGGGTCTCTCATACCAGGGCCCCCCTTTTAAGGCTTGGGGCCCAATTTTAGGGCTTCGCCCCGGGGCTCCATTATAAAATCTGTAAAATAGTCCTCCCGTGCCATAGGCTCCATTCTAGGGTTTCGCCCCCCTGGGGCCTCATTTTAGGGCTTCGCCCCCAGAGTCTCTTTTTCAAAATATTTAGAAAATAGAGACCCCACACCGGTGGCCCCATTTTAGGACTGTGTCCCTTGTTATAGTTTAGCGAGAATCTCTTAGTTACGTAGTTTCTTTCGCTAGGAATAAAATTTTCTGATAAATCAATAATAAAAATTTTCCCATATAGGTAACATGTAATTTTCTACCACACTCCCAGTGAGGCACCCAGACCCTGTATGTAGCAGTCGTAGAAAAAGTATAGTGTGCTACACGTGTTGAAAAGACTTTATGGCACTCGTCTACGGCTCGTTTCACCAAACTGTCTCATTGGTGTGAAAAGTCTTATTTTCAGCACTTGTTGCACAATATACTACTTTTATTTTGCGTTCAAAATGATCCCATTTTGATACGCAAATGCGTGTCGAAAAGAACTTCTTTTCGATACGGCTTTTGTTGACTGGTTGCTAGGATATTAACAAAATTGTTAAATGTCAAGGCCCACTAGCAAAAATTTCGACACCGCTTTCAATAGGATTTCTAGTAATAATGACGTCAAAAATGACAATATGGCCGCCCAACTGTTGATCGGGACTAGATTAATAGTTTTCATTAAAAAACCTGCAAAATTGAAAAAAAAGTATAAAATACACGTTTTAAAAGACATTTAGCGCACTCGCACGTCGCACATTAGGAAACTCCGCGCAAGCGGGTCGTTTCCTAATTTAGTGACCATGCGAAAAAATATGGTATTTTAAAACAAGTAGCTTAATATACTATTTTTTCACTATTAAAAAACGGTTCTTTATAGGCCGGAATCGGCGTCTTAGACTTAGATACGTAAACTACATATTTTCAGGCCCATAATAGTTTTATAATCTGAGCTACAATCCCTTCTACAAAAATAAACGACCCCTTTATGGTCACTACTCCCTTAACAACCGTAATTGAAATTTGGGGAAATGATGATGGTGTTTTTCCATTTGTAATTGCATTGTTTTGGTTTATTTAGATATAAAATATTTTCGTTTTTATTGGTTCCACCCCTATGCTATGAATTGGAACTATAAGTTTAATCTTACATTTTATGATTAGCACAAAACCAAATGGTTTGAAAAGGGAACATGATTGATTAAGGAATGTATGGAGTGTACAATTTTATGAATAATATTTTCATGACTAATTTTTATCTCATCCCTTTTTAAAAAAACCAAGTAGGTAGGTATTTTATTATAGATAATATTTACTCATACCTGAAAGGATCTTTTATTTTTTACCATCAGTTTTACCGAAATAGTTATCCACTGCACAAAATCCATCCATCGTTATAGAAAACGCAACAACAGTCCCTAAATAATGTCTCCCTCGCCCTCGTATATTACGTTTGTGCTAAAACTCCACAAAGTTTCTGCAAGTCTATGAGAAAACTGGATTGAACCGCTCTTACCTCAGGCGGCAAAATCGAGATTTTTATGCATTTGACGCTACCGTTCATTAATTCTACCGTGATATAAGGTATATAGCTCATATTATAAATGTGAATAAGAAGACCGTGCAAAACATAAAGCACAAATGGGAGACCGAAGGTAACGTAAATGGAAAAAAGCCAACTGGGAGACCCAAAATAAGTACACAAGAACAAGATAATGCACTCTTGCGGTATTTGGAGGACAATCCCTTTGAAGAAGCGCGGAATGCTATTCATACAGCATTTCCTGCATCATACAGCATTTCCTGCATCACGATCGACAGCGAGTCGCAAAATTAAAAAATCGCATCTAAAAAACTATGCTGCTGCCAAAAAGGTAATCCTGGGAAATGAACATAAACAGGCAAAAGTTATTTTTGCTCTAAATAACATTTTTCGTGAAAATTGGAATAGTGTAGTATTTACAGATGAAAAAGTTTTCAGAATATTTTCCCGATCAAAACTTTATATACCAACAAGATTCAATCATCCACAATGCAGCGATCATAACAGAATGGTTTGAACGGTAAAATATAGAGCGACTAATGTGGCCTGCCAAAAGTCCCGACATTAATATTTTGGAAAATCCTTGGGGCCTTATGACTAAAAAAATCTACACAGTTAACTTCCGTTCAAACGCAAGGAATGAGATGATAAATTTCATAGAAGAAACGTGGGACGAACTAGCCAATAATCCCGACCTGATAAGAAATCTTTATGCTTCGATACCAAATAGACTAAACAAAATAATAGAATTCTTTTTTCGAATGACAGAAGATCACCCGTGCACTTTCCCACTCGTGCAAAAAAGACGATGTAATAGTAGAGGCTGAGGACAATGAAGCGATTCCTGTGGACTTTAATTCGCAATATTCGGTTATTTTTTTAGGTCATTGAGGAGAGAGAAACATACCGACGGAACATTGACGAGTGACGACCTTATTAATTTATCCACGCCTAACTACTCACAGATTAGATATTTATCTCTAACTGAATTATTTGAACTTTTTCTGATGATGAAATGCCTATGTATATATTAGAAGAATCAAAAAATATGCTCTTCTCCTAAATTGCGCAGATCCGAAGGTTTCTATGGAAGAGCTAAGGTGTTTTCTGGACATAATGATACATTCGGGATATAATATTCTTCCACGAAATTAACTAAATTAGAATTCCGGTACTTATATGTGTGGCTAATGAAGTTATAAAGAATGCAATGCGTCGCGACAGATTTTTTGCGCTTCATGCTTTGCGCAGATAAAACAAAAATGGTCCCCACAAATAAAATGTGGCAACTAAGGCCAGTAGTAAAGAAGACTCAAAGTTAAATTTTAAAATGTTATAAATCAACTGAAAATGTTAATTATGACGAATCAACTGCTAAATATCATGGACGTCATCATTGCAAACAGCTTATCCGATTCAATTCAATTCAGGTATAAAGTATGGTGTCTAAATTCGGCGAACTGCTATTTGATTAACTTTGACATATTATATCAATGTAAAAACGACATTTCAAGAGATATTTACGAAGCTGCATTTGGTAAAGCTGCTGCTCTCCTGGTTTCGATGTTGAGCAGCTTACCTGAAAAAATCTTCCCTACCAAATATATGTGGACAACCTTTTTCACTGGCTTCAATTTATTGACATATTTAAAAGGAAGATAATAAGGACTTACGGGAACCATTAAGGAAAATTGAATTTTCAAGGATTTTCCCCTCATAGGTAAAAAAAAAACAATGTCGAAAATTTTTCGAGGACGCCTTCGGTAAAAAATTGACAAAGAAGATGGCATTATGTTGACTAGATGGATGGACAAAGCAAGCCTGTACAGATCGAATCAACGAATATTTATCCGGATATCGAATAAACATTTGTAGTAAAAATGGTATTGGCCCATACTTATCTGATTAATTGATGTTGCAATGCAAAATGCCTGGATTCTATACAAGTCTTCTGGGAGGTCCATAACAAATTTACATTTTCGTCGTAAAGTCGCAACTATTTACCTAAAAAGGTATGGAATTCCTACTATAAGACCTGGCAGACCATCAACCGGCAAAAATAGTGTAACCCTAAACAGAATTTCTGATGATGTCAGATACGACGGGATAAATCATCTTATTGAACCTGTACCGAACAAAAAGCGTAGAAGGTGTGCAGGAGAGAGGTGTCCATCGGTGCACCGTACGCAATATAAAAATATGATATTTGATTATGTGTAGAAGATTTTGCAATTTTCCAAACTAGAAATCTTATTCACGAAAAAGAACACTCAGTTTAAAATTTGAACTTGATACTTGATCTTGAAGGATGAAATATTATACTTATTATCTAAATATGTTTTAGAAATAGGCGTAAACTTTCAACAAATTTTAGTATAAAAGAACGTGCAAATCGAGTAAACGATCACTTGGTCATCTGGTTAGCAGTACCTCAAGGACAAACGCTTTCTGGTAACAAGTTCAAACCCTCCAAACCTGGTCATCCAGTTAGTAGTATCTCAAGGGCAAACGCTTTCTGGTAACAGACTCAAACCTCCCTAAAGTTACGTCAGTGAAAAAGTAAAAAGTAAAGTCAACCTAAATCAAAGTGAAACTAAATTAAGCATACCGATATAAATTAAACAAATTAACTCTCTTAAAATATAACATAAATTAAAAGTGCTTTTAATGGAACCTAAACCTAAAGTTATTTCAAGGGAACCAAATCGGTCTAGTCCAGCCAGTCCTCAACGAATGGTCATACGCTTCACGCTCCTCTTGTAAATTATATTTGAACATGGTCATCAACATAAGTGCATACGTCAATTTATACTAAACCTGGGAATCAATATACGTAGGTACATTTGTTTCGAAGTTAGCGAGCCATTATTCTATACATCACCATCTGAGCTACGCAACATGAAAGAGCGTATAGGATCACTAAAATACTAAACTAAAAATACTCCCGGGCGGAAACACCAAATTGCTTCAAGGGAAAATCCTCTTTGACAATATCCAAAGTTTGTTTTTTTTTATAAAAATTTTACGAAAACTATTTTTGGATCCTTTTTCTTCGCAAATTATACCTCTTTTAGTTGTTACAATTCAAATGGAGAAAAAATCCGGCTTTAATTGATTAACAATTAACGTTTATGGCTTAAAAGTGATTTTACAGCGTACAGCTTTTTTATCATAAAATATTTAAAAAACGGCTCTAAATGATGTTTAACTTGAATGGTTAGTGATACTTATCATGTCTTTTCATAACGTCGAAAGAATCTTGTTAGAAAACTGAAATTAAGCTTTTTTTTTCAAAGCAAAACCTTTCCCAGTTCTAAACTAAAGAAGCTGCCACTGATTAAGGTATCAGTTAATGGGCTGTAGATTGATTGATCTTTTTATCATTTAAGAAATAGGATAGACCTTCTTGGATGCGGACTTTTATCCTTTGTCAGTAAGGACGACCTCGGTTTTATAAAAAGTATGTCGGTTGATTCCCGTGTCCGTACTATAAAAGGCCGGATATCGGAATGATTTTAAACTCAATTCGGCCTAGATATTTTCTGAGTACGCATAATATAGCATCTTGTCAGAGCGATTAAAATTATGTTGGGAAAACAATTAAGCAATTTAAAATCCTGTAATTGTTCTCGTAATCTCCCATAAAATGGGCATAAACCGTTGCTTATCGCTTGAAAATTTTCAAAATTCTCCGATCCTAGCCCATTTGTTCAGGTTCAAATTGTTTTAAATAACATTCCAAGCAAATAATACTACTTGTTTGCTACAAAGACTGTACGCATAGATATGGTAAAAGTAAAATTTAGCCTCGAAATCTGCCACATAATGCACCAGAAACTGCCTCTAATCACTAAAAAAATTCCATTTCCATCCTGAACCACTTTTCCTGCTCAAACCGTTTTCAATAAAATTTCAGGCAATTAAATATAGAAATCTACATATTTTAACCTAAACTTCATGTCAGCATATTGGAAGATGTATTCTTTCAAATTTTTCATAATGCACCAAAAGCAAAGCTTACTCCGAAATTTCCGAAATATATTTCATGCATGTTTCAATTTAACCTCGATTTTCTCGTATTTCCCAATTTCGTCCGGAAAATTGTTATAGGACTTTTATAGCAAAGAAAAATAGCTATACGTTGACTGGCACGTATCCTTAAACTAGATTTTTCCAACTGAAAATTAAAAATAACCAATTCGGCATTGTATATTAAATTGATTCGATTTTTATATGCTTTCGGCTCATATCCTTTCTCTTTAATGTACGAAAGTTTAATTGTTGTAGATTATTCGATTTTCCAGTAATAAATTGCCTTAGTAGTAAGTAAGAGATGTCATGTCAAAATCCTTAATTTTTTACCTAAGAATGGGCTTTTCTACATTTTCCCTGGAAAGTCAATTTTTCCGACTTAAAGAGTTTTCTCCTAGAAATTCCCCATCGAACAGCAGTCTCAGTATTTCTTATCCTCGCAACTCTTTCGACGCTTGAATTGCCCAAAGTTATTCTTTTACGTATTGGGTAATGTATAAGATGCTATAGGTATCGTCGGACATCAGATGTCACTTAACTTATTTTGCACATCTCAAAAAGCAAATATGAGCCCGAGTGTTGATGCACTAACTTACTAAATATATGTGAGCTTCTTTTTTGAGCACTTTAGATCCAGCTAGAGATATAATCAAGCCGAGACAAAAATTTGTCAGAAGTGGATACTTTGGTCTCTTCTTCAATCAGGTCTGAAGTGCCCATATTTTGCAATAAATGTTTCATGGATTCATGGAAAATTTTCGGTAGCATAGCTGAAGACTAGATGAGTACGCGGTATCCTTCTTGGAACACAATACAATCTTGCACCTCGGAGATCAAATTTTAAACTGGGAATACTACTAATTTTGCTATATTATTACATCTGAGTCAGAACACTCGGCGCCGGTATTTTAAGTGATTTCTCAAAAGCATTGGACTATGTTAGTCGTGAGATACTGCTACGACAACTTACTGTTTACCTATAGATCAACTAAAGTTTGGTTATCATATTCTTTGAATATCGTCTGGTTCCTATGGTGTTCCGGTGTTGTCGAAGAATATTGGTCGAGATTGCGAAAAAAACATTAATCACTCTCGGATTAAATGTTACCTGATGCAAGTCAAAAAATATTATTTTAACATATTTATTTATTTTGAAAAACAGAAAGTCAGTATGTCGATTCAAAATTCAACACGTGTGAGGAGCTCCATACTACACCAGGTCAGACGTCAAAAAGTAATTACCTCAATGGTTTAAAACTATTGAAAATCTCGTTAAATTTAAAAGAGACGTGAGAAGAATTCATGTTAAGAAATAATATTGTGAGTTGAGGGAGCTTTCAGTGACATATTGTAACCTTTTAATAATATGGGCGTGTAACAATAAACAGTGATTAAACTCTATTTCCTAAATTGTAACCGTATTTTATATTGTGCCACTTATGTGTTAATATCTAGTTTAAATTACAATTTTTTATTTGTTTCTAGTGTATTTAAATTGTATATTATTTTAATTGTTGATTGTTAATTTCTGAAGATACTATCAAATTTAAACTTTTTTTCTTCATATATAATGTGTTTAGTTCGTATCTTATTAAATATTTATTGTATTGATTTTTTTAATTTACTTTAATAACTTAATTTTAAATCAAGATTTTTTGGAGCTAATTTTAATTTTGAATGTACCTATTCTGTTTTTTTTTTTGGATGGCTGTGTCACTTTAAAAATATACTTTAGTTATATGATTGCTTCTATTTATTACCATTTTAGACCCAAGACACAAGCTTTGTTAATGAATATTTATTTTTTAGACAATAAAGTATTTTCAAATAATTGCATTGAATACATCTGGTGAAGAAGGTAGCTTAGCAAAAGGTCCTATATGCACCAAACTGATCATGTTAGATTCATTATCTAAAAATTTTACGGAAATTTGTTATACTTAATTCCTGTTGCAAATCCTTGCCACGTTACAAGGTGTTAAAACCTCGTGGTTTCAAAGTTTTTTAAAAATAATTTATAAATGCTTTGAACTAATTATATATTTTAAAATTTGTGACTTGTTTACTTTTTGACAAATAATGGTAAATAGCTAAATAGTCCCTTGGCACTTGTTCGACGTGAATTGCGAGTATAGAATCTGTCAAAGCTTTTCTTTTCAAACAAAGTGCTACGTTGTCCACCTTCTTGACACTTAATCAATGATGCCATTAATAATATTAAGAATAATTTCGGCCAAAATATTAATTGAAATTTGAGGTTGCGAAGTTGCTGTCAGTCACAAATGATAATTTTCATCATGAAAATTATGGACAATAACACTCACACGTGCAAAGCATGCTTCATCGTCGTATGCATAAAGCTAATTTCATTTTGCCTATAAATAGCTGTTAAAGTTCTTTTCTGATACCGAAATTAATAGACTTGTGCCAAATGGCATAGTTTCAGCAGCTAATCCAAGAAGAGGATTCATAGAACACCGACGCCAAATTATCTACTAAATCATTGGCAAAAATTCTCGTAGCTATGTTATATCTGAACTTAATCTCCGAAACCCACGGCAAACCGTTTTTTATGGCAGTGGCATAAACACACTAAACGGAGATCCTATGGCGCTCGACGAGCCGTGTGTGAGCGAAGATGTGGATTGACACGGTTCTTGAATAGTTGTAGGTCGTACTTAGGGGGAAACAGATGTCCTGGGAGTGAGTTCCACAGTGATGCAGTACGTCAGACAAAGGAGTTCTTGTAAAGCGACGTTCTAGGTGTTTCCAGTTGTACGACGAACTGTGAGCTCTAGCCGTCTGTCGTGACTGTCCGACAGTTGTTGCCAGGGGCGGGATGAGGCGTGCCAAATTCTGGGAGCATCTGCCGTGAACGTATCTGTAAGACAGGAACATCTCGGCCACATGTCTGCGGTGGTCCAGACTATCCAGAATCCGGGTCAACTCCGGGTCGCCGACAAGACGCACAGCTCTCTTCTGAATGGAATTCAGCAGCTTTAGGGTGGGCTTTGGCGCGGCACACCAGATATGTGAGCAATATTCTAAGCACGGTCTTATTTGCGCTTTGTAAAGCAAGAACAACTGCTGCGGTGTATACAGTTTTTTGTTGCGAAATAGAGGCTGCTTTTGCGATGTTAGCAACGTACTCATGTCAGGGCATATTCCTGTTGACCGAGACACCCAGTAGTCTGATTTGCGAGGTTGAAGGAATGGTCGATCCTGCCATAATGAAGTCAGGGCCCGCCGTATTGGTCGTCTTGGTAAACGTGGCTGCTTGGGTCTTTGCTGCATTGAACTGGACCAAATTTCTGTCGCCTCGAATTTGAACTTTCTCCAGGTCTTGATTTATTGCTGTAATCTGCTCCTGTCTGCGGTGATATGTCTCAATCGCTGGTAAAGGTTTTTCTGATCTAAATTGGGAGACAAGGGTAATGTCATCTGCAAAACTGTAAACAGGATTATTCCTTTCGGTCAGCAGGTCATTAATATAGATGAGGAACAGAGATGGTGCAACTATTGCGTCCTGAGGCACGCCCGCGTGAATGGTGAATGTGTCTGAGATGTGTCCATCAACTGCAACGTGCAGAGACCGGTTCTTAAATGAAACTGGCAAGCCAGCTGCAGAGAGAGGCTGTCAGTCGGATCTCTCTTTGCGAAAGCCGTATAGTAGTTGCTGATTCACTGCACGTTCCATAACTTTAAAGATTATGGGAAGCAAGGCAATTGGGTGATAGTTTGAGGGCGTGGTTTTCTTGTTTTCTTTTTTGGAACAGGTTGCACTCGAAGATGGGCAAATGCCTTTTCGGTAAGACAGGGAAAAAGTCTAGAAAAAACGGGTGTTAGCTCGTTGGCGCAGTTCTTTAACACGATGGCAGGTATTTCATCCGGTCCTCATGCCTTTTTCGTATCAAGTTCTTTAAGTATTTTACGAATATCACGGTGATGACTTTTGACTCTGCACTGCACATTGTGCAGTGCCTGAGCGGCCGCGGTCGGCATAGTTTTTTTCGATATTGTGGCACCGTTATGATAAAAACCAAACCACTTATCAAAAAAACACCAAAATAAAAAAGTTTCTTCAGTTCTGTCGGTTTGTCACTTACTATATATATATTTATCTCCAAAACCAAAAAAAGTTTTCGAGATCGAGTATTTGTTGCTGCATTTTTAACAAATTTCGTGTCAACAACTTTTTAAAAAAATAAAGCTAGTTTCACGTACGTTTTTTGCATTTCTCTTATGTCAGTCATGATAACAAATATCCAAATTGGCTCTCCTAAAAATTTCAATTTAATCGGGCTTACAGTAAGGGAGATATAGGGTCAAAGGCAAAAATAAAAAATTTGAGATTTTTCGGAAATTGCCGATTTTCACCAGTTTCGCAATTCCGAATTGTCTGGCGAACTCTAAAATCGAAACCGCTAGGTTGATTTACATAAAAATCGATTTTTTTAGGTGGTTCTTTGCGAGTGTTATAGAGGTTCCTTAAAATGCATGGTACAGATCCCTCGTTCTCAGACTATCAGCTGTAGTAAATAAAATAGCTGTTGGAAATACGCAGTTATACCTGAGAGGAAAAAAACTTAAAAGGAGAGGCGACCATAAGAGCTCTTTCACTTTGACTTTTTCTCAAGAGTAAAGGGACTGCACCGATTTTTCACTGAAAAACGGGGTAGTACGTATTATTTGCCTACTAAATTATAAACATATAGAAAATCTAATGAAAATCGTTAAGGCCGTTTTTGTGAAAACCAATTTTTTTATATTCTTCTTTATATAAACTATCCTTAATTGTAAGGTTAAAAATAAAATTATAAAACGTCTGGAGATATTGTCCCGAAACTCCTAAATAACCATTTTGGTAGAAATCGACCTAACGGTTTTGGAGAAAAGCCGTGTGACGGACAGAGACACACACACAGGGACACAATTTTGTTTTTTTTTTCAGAATTTAATGTTTTTTGGCCTCTAGGATCCCGATAATTCGTCGAGATTGGCAAAAAAAGTCGCGAGTAGCACATTACACGTGATAGAAGTTTACTTCTTTATCGATGTTATAAAAGAGAAAGAGTGTGAGAGAATCATATATTAATCAATTTTAAAAGATTTGGTTAATTTTGGTTAGTCGTCTAATCAACTTTCGGTTAGTTTCACTTAGTTTCAACTTATTTTAGTCATTTGAACCGGTTCCGATACGTTATAATCAATTTTAATAGATTTTGTTAGTTCGGGTTAGTCGTCCAATTCACTTTCGGTTAGTTTCACTTAGTCCCAACTTATTTTACTTATTTAAGCCGGTTCCGAAACGTTATAATCAGTTTTAATAAGTTTGGTTAGTTCGGGTTAGTCGTCCAATCAACTTTCGGTTAGTTTCACTTACTCTCAACTCATTTTACTTATTTGAGCCGGTTACGATACGTTATAATCAATTTTAATAGATTTGGTTAGTTCGGGTTAGGTAGTCGTCCAATCAACTTTCGGTTAGTTTCACTCAGTCTTAACTTATTTTACTTATTTGAGCCATCAGTTGCGATACGTTATAATCAATTTTAATATACTTGGCTAGTTTGGGTTAGTCGTCCAATCAAATTTCGGTTAGTTTCACTTATTCTCAACTAAAGGTCAGCACTGTATAAACAATGGTTCAGCCACGGCACATATGTGCCGTGGTTCAGCTACTATTTTCTTAATAAGAAGGATAATATTAAATCAGTCAAAATGCAGTAAGCACGCTCATGAAATTCTGGCTCTGACGTGTACTGAAGGTCACCAAGCGCTTTTAGACAATATACACGGTGACAGTTGAGAGTTTGGATTCTGGTTATTTATTATTCTTTTATAGATTTGAATTTTAATTCCTGCATATTTACTTACAAGGTCATAAATATAAGCCATTATAACGTCCTCATTTACGGAAACTACCTTATTCTCATGTTTCCATTGAGAAAATAAAGCAAATTCTTTTTGATACCGTCCTGCCGACATATTTGGTATTAACTGTCCTCTAGCTTCGTTAGATTTCTGCATGATTTCTTCGGGCATCAAATTTACACCATCTTCCAACTCCATTTCGTCAATTTTACCGAAAATAATTGTGAAATAACTCTAATTTTCAACTGACTTTAGTTTTTATTTAGTTGGTTATAAGCTCTCTGGCTATATTTCCAATAGATTTGAATTTTATGTCAAACACACAATGTTTCCACCAGTAAATATACCTAAACACTTTTTAAATATACGACGCAGAATAAAACTGCATTATTATTTCAAAACATAATTTTCAACAGAACAGTATGAAATAAAGTATTGTACAACATTCGTCCGGCAAATCCTTTACAGTATTCGTTTCAAAATTCCAGACTCGGCTCCTTCGTCGCCTCGTCTCGAAACATTTCACTCATACTGTAAAAGTTGATTTACCGGACTTATAACGTAAATATCTATTTTCTCAAACTAACATTATACTCCCAGATTAATTAGTTCAAGCAATTACCAAATGGTTTGACAAAATTGAAACATAAAAAAAATTAATTAATTAAAGCTTGTATCTTAGCAAGGAAACATCGCCAATAGGTCCGTGAAGTTAACCACAAAAATTTATTTTTTTCTTGCCTTTGAGGTATTTAATTATTTTAATTTCAAGATCAGCCTCTAAACTATTTCGCATGAAGCCAAATTTCATGTTATTCTTTAGTATTAGATGAGTTTCTACAATAAGTATTTCTTATTAAAATAACAAGTAGGTTCACATAGGCACATGTTGATTTTCTCATCTACATCTGATTCTGTTAAAAGAGCTTAAATAAAGCTGTGTACCTATAAGTACCGAACATTAACTAACGGGATATGCGTGTTCAGCGAGCGCTACAAAGGAATCGTCGTTTATTTTCTTCGTTGCCTGGTAACGATCGGCGAACTCCGCCGCACACAAGTTGAATTTAAATAAAAGCTGGCCATAAACGATATCTTCGTTTGCAGTATATTTAATCAAATTTATGACGAAATTTTTTATAGCACTCTAGTACTCTAGTTGGCTTTGGAAAAACACAGTTGATATATTTTGAATTGTTTGCAGCGCCCTGTCAAACTTACGTTATGGTTTTTTATTATTATCACTGGTCGGGATACACAAATTCCTTTATTATTGCTTAAAACCATAAAGAAGGGTGTGGTATTTTAATTAACCACTTTTAATGGACAGTATAACATAGGGTGGTGAGAGAAATTGAAACATGTATTCGGTATTGATATAATTTAATAATGCAGGTGTAAATTGCAATTAAATATGATGGAGATAAATAAACAGTGTTTTCTATTTTAAATAGAAAATATATATGTACAATTCTTAGACTAAAACTTTCAATCACTCATCATTCGTTCAAGTATAAAACTAAAATTACAAAAGGTTTCTTAAAATTAGGAATGTCTACTGAAGAGTCTTGATTGTTTGATTTAAAAATTAGTGTTTATCTTTCTTATTTTAATACTTCGTTCTCCAACTTAGCAACTTTCACACAGCATACCTTGTCACTTCGACTGCTTTACCTGCCTTGCTTTACAGGAATTCGACCAGGAATGTCAGTCTGCCTTCCACCATTTTATGTTCCAATTTCCAACGGGAACGGGGATGCTATCGCTTCTAACTTCGAAGAATTGCTTTAAAAAAGCTCAAAAGGAGGTCTTTGTCCAACCTTTGACAAAGATAACTGAGGTGCACGAAATATTCTCTAATATTTGTGCATACAAGAGAAATTGCCCAAAAAGGAATTTGACCTTTTGGCGCGAAGAGGCACTTGCTGCTCGGTGGCACGACCGACCCAGCAACGTGGAGTGTTTGCAGGTTTGCAGTTTGCAGAGCACTGACTATTGAATTTCTTTCTTCGAGCGGTTACTGGCGCCACGATCAAATAAAGAGTGGGGATTTGGCGCTTTGCCGAATTCATTTGAAATTACAAGGGTAGAAGCTGTTTTCTTTCTTTATTTGACAGACTGATTCTGACGGAGACAAAAATACATTAAATTGAAAACGATTACAAACGTTTTCCTTTCCTAGTGAAAGTTGGCTCTATTGTAATCTCTTAGACTGGCAGTACTTGGTTTACAGGTTCGAACTAAGGGATCGCCCGTCTAGGATTGGACTAAGGGGTATTAAAGAACTTGAGATTTGCTGATTTAAATGTACAGATTGGGTTGTACCCGGGGTGAAATAAATCTATTTTGTGTTTAATTATGGCTCATTCATTCTACATACATACAGGGTGTTATCACGAAACTAGACTGTGAAAAACGATAGTTTCTACACGTGTTGGGGTGTTTCCCCAACAATCACCAAATAAATATTTTGATTAAGTTTGTATTCAACTGGCTGTTTCAAAAATCTATTAACGTTTTTAATTAGTTATTATTGATAACAATACTCAAGGTTTGTAATAACTAAGAGATTTTGATTTTGTGTTAATGATTTCACCATATTTCCGAATACAAATATTCTTGCAAAAGGATGAGCTGGTCTATGGCCGCCGCGTCAAAGGTCAAAGGCCTGCCAACATGGTAGTTTTATTTGTATCATGGCCTGCCGATATTCTGCTAGTTTTCGCGCGGGGAAGGAGACACACCGTTGACATGGCGATGCCGCCGCGTAGAGTGATCCTTCTTATCATATAGTTTTCACCAAATACATAATAAAAAGATAAAAACTGTACTATACTGCTAACGTGCTAACACAACGTTGAGGTTATGTGTTGGTGTTATACCTAATTGTGCAACAGCTGAAGCCAGATTATCAGAATATGGCGCGTCGAAGTGAGGATCCCTTATTGGCTAAATTTGAAACGTGCGAAGTTTTCCCTGCTGCTGTCTGGTTTGTGCATTTATGTCTCTCTATTTTTTTCTTCATATGTTGTACTGTAAGTATTTTCAAAATGGTTTTATGTCTCTTAAATTACCCTTAACCCAACGCATTATTCAATTGGAATTTTAAAAACTATATCTGTTTTAAAGTCATCGGTACGGGTGGGCAAGAAAATGAATAATCGATTAAACACTTAACATTTTAGCAAATAACTGAATAATCGATTAATCGAAATAATCGATTAATCGATATTTTCTGAAACATTAATCGATAAGTCGATTAATCGATCGGTAATTTCTTAAAGGTGAATCGAATAATCGATTATTTTCGCCCACCCCTAATTCCATAATATTGTAGTAAATAAAACTGAAGCTGAAATTTCGGTAGAATCATTATTGCTGATGCAAGACTGATGCTATTTTAAAAAGAGGTAATAAATACTTTGGCTGTATGAGCAGATAAAATTTATAATTTAGTTTTAATTTGTAAATATGGCTTTGATATTACCTTGTGATAGTCAGAATATACGCAAGTGTTTTTGAACAACAGCTGCAACGATGCTTCTATATTTTTTACTAGTTTGGTTCCTATTAGATTAATTTTTAAAAATAGCGATGACTCTGAAATACTTGTATGGCAAAATTGCAGGCCCCCATCAACGCGTTTCTGTCGTCCTCTTAACATTTATTTTGATCGTGAGACTCCTGAATTAACCGTTGCAATAATAATAATTAATAAAAATAAGTTAGTCGTCTAATCACCTTTCGGTTACTTTCACTTGGTCTCAATTTATTTTAGTTATTTGAACCGGTTCCGATACGTTATAATTAATTTTAATATATTTGGTTAGTTTTGGTTAGTCGTCCAATCAACTTTCGGTTACTTTCACTTAGTCTCAGCTTATTTTACTTATCTGAGAGCGATGGGTGGATGTTTCTTGTAGTCCACCGAGGAAGCGAAACAACATTCCTCTACACCGCATGTATTTTGGATTTTATCCTTTTATGGATCTCGTCGTTGGTGTGAATCCTTTAAAACTAAAGGACCACCGCAGTCACCTTCGAAATGAAGGACTGTAGACTTGTTTCCTTGAGCGTTGCTCGATAAACTTTCAGTCATCTCATTTCCATGCCTTTTGGCGATAATTCACATGCTG
>JAEQML010063639.1:0-22898 GCA_016904865.1 Pissodes strobi
GTATATCTGCGTAGTCGACTATGTGAAGGCTTTTGATAGAGTTAAATGGCACAAACTGTGGCCAACCCTCATAGAAATGGGAGTACCAGTCCTCCTGATTAGGGATTTATATGAAGAAAGCACCGCTGTGGTCAGAGTGGATAAATATCTATCCTTCGAATGCAAAATAAAAAAAGGAGCAAGGCAAGGCTGCATACTCTCACCACTGTTATTTAACCTATACAGCGAAAGTACTGCTGTACACTGCTACTAGCGAGTAACGCAGATGAACTCATAGCCCTATCCGAGAGGTTAGAACGCGTCAGTCTGGATCCAGAAGATGAAAGCGATGATTGTTGACCGCGCAAATGATGACTGGCCAAATATCCTTAAGGTCGGAAAATATGATGCTGTCGAGCAGTTTATATACCTGGGTGTCATTATTAATAACAAGGGATGCTGTGTACCCGAAATACGCCAACGTATACAACTGGGAAGAACCGCCATGTTCCAGCTTACTCCAGCGTGGAAGGATAGCAACATAACACGTAAGACGAAGATCAACCTGGTCCATGCGCTGGTCTTTTCTGTATTTGGCTATGCGGCGGAGACATGGACATTACGTGCGGCTGACCGTCGTCGAGTGGATGCGTTCGAGATGTGGTGTTGGAGAAGAATGCTTAGATTACCTTGGACTGCACGACGTACCAATATCTCTATTCTTAACGAGATCAAACCCAAACAACGACTCTCAAGTCTGGTTTACTCTCGCATATTGAAGTTCTTCGGACATATAACGAGAAGTGACAACATGGAAAAATTGATCGTGCAGGGCAAGCCAAACGGCGGGCGAAGAAGAGGGAGATTTCCCTGCCACTGGATAGATACCATCAGGCAGCTTCTACACACTGACATTGAGACCGCTGTACGTGGAACACCTGACCGAACGCGATGGCGACATACCATCAGGCAGGTGATCAACACACTTGAGGGGGCCTGATGGAGGCTGACATTCATGACTTGTCTTTACACGTCTGCCAAGACGTTAGATTAAGAAGAAGAAGGGAGCAAGGCAATTGAGCGATAGTTTGAGGCCGTGGTTTTCTTGCCTTATTTGGGATAGGTTGCACTCGAGCGACTTTCCAAGATGATTGGTAAATCCCTTTTCCGTAAGACAGAGAAAAGAGCCTGGAGAAAACAGGTCCGTGGGCGCAGTTCTTTAATATAATGGCAGGAATTCCGTCCGGTCCTGATGCCTTTTGCGTATCCAGTTCTTTAAGGATTTTACGAATATCACGGTTATGAAACTTGACTTCTGCCATGGTAGTGTTGATATTCGATATGGTGAGAAGAGCCTTGCCTTGGGAGACGTCTAAGGTAGAGTGCGATGAAAACATTTTGGTGAGTATGTTTGCTTTTTCCTTGGCTGTAGTCGCCGTGATGCCGCGTTCGTCTGTCAAAGGTGGGAGAGACGTTTTTGTAAAGTTATTTCTAAATTACTTGCTGTCTTTGCTATCGACCAGAAATTCCTGGAGCCCCTGGGGCATTGCAAAAGTTTATTTCTGATCATTTGATTGTGTTTGCCCTTAGTTTCGTCGAGCACATGTTTGCATTCGTTTCTCTCTTTAACAAAATAATTGCGATTTTCAGCGGTCTGATTTTGCTGCCAGTACTTGTAGGCATGCTGTTTCCTACCTACAGCTCTTTCGCATCTTCTGTCAAACCAGGGCTTTCCTTTTGACGGTAACTGGATGGAATTTGGGATGTATGCTTCCATTCCTGAGGAGATTACTTGCGTAATCTCTTCGCAGCAGACTGACGAGGCGTTAGTGCCAAAGCAGACGTCGAACCAAGGAAAATCTAGGTAGAACTCCCTTAGATCGTCCCAGTTTGCAGAATTGTAATGCCAGATTTTGCGAGGCAATGGTGGATCCTTCTGTAGAAGTGGCAATTCACAAACCGTTGTAATAAGTTTGTGGGGAAGTACCTAATGGCGGACCAACGTTACTGTAATTAGTTATTCTCTAAAACCCATAACAATTCCGAATTTATTTTTGGATTATGGATTCGGTTTTCTGTCATCTGTCAATATATTACTAGTATATGGGCAGGTAATAGTATATTAAGTATCAAGAACAGTAAGGACAGTTTACCGATCGACGACAATATTGGAGGAGATCGGTAAACTCCTTACTGTTCGAGATGCTTATACTATTTTTTGTACGCCCATTATGAACACAAAGACATTGACTAAGCAAATCTTGAAAATGGTAAAAATTGTGTTTTGGATAATTATTTCTGCCCTGTAGATCCACTAAACCTTTAAGTGGGTTCTGTTGTTACTATGGATACGTTTGTAATTTTACTTTTTAATGTCACGATATTTGACAAACGCGTGACTATTATATATCAGTAGTGTTTTAGAAGTATGAGTGAGTCTGAGAACGATAATTCTGATATTGAAGAGGCATGGGAAATAGGGTGCTCTTCAATAATTCCGGAGAAATCAAAAAATCGTTATGAAAAGACGTATAAAGTTTTCAAAAAGTGGTTTGAAGACAATCATGGAAAGAGCTTAAACGAAAAACTTCTGTTGGCATACTTTGTTCAATTTTAGGTATTTTTTAAAACATATTTAGAAAAACACGAAACATTTTTTAAAAATAGTCTAGTTTTTACAAAATACTGATGTTTCAAGAAAGGATCATCTAAAGATGATGTATTTTTTCGACAAATTATATATATTTTACTTACCGTTCAGCTGAACGGTAAGTAATTTACTTACCGTCGCGTTTTTGCTTAGTAACCAGTAAACTTAACCTACCGTTCTAAAACCAAGCACGGTAAACAATGCGTACAAAAATAAATATTAATAATATGATAATGAGTGTTCCTAAGACTGACCATATTTTTTTTAGATTTAAATTAAATTTCCTAAATGCCTAAGCAAAAATCAGCAATTCGGTGATTATTTAAAACTGATTTTTGTAAATTACCAACATATTATGAATTTGTGTTTTTGAGGTACTGTTTACTAGAGTCACCTTTTATCTAAAAGTAATATTTTGGATAAAACTGAAAGTACTAAAAAATCCTCAAATTTATTTTTTATATTTTAATCAAGAACCATTAAATGTAACAAACAAAATATGAATGAATATGAAAAAATATCCGGTAGTCCTAATGAACTGCTATTCACGTGAAGCGTATTAATTTTTAGTCTAGCTTTTAACGTACCTAGGTATCTTTAAAACTAAAAAAGTTTTTTAATGCGATTTTGAAAATATTAAATCGGGCACAACAGTTATATCCGTAATTTTTAGCAGTCAACTTACACGTTGGAGGTCTTTCCTTAGGAAAACACGTCCTGAAAAGCCCCTTCGTTCTCGTGTAGTAGTAGTACTTAGAGTTGACTGCATCTAACAACGTTTGACTCTGGACGTCGGCGTTTCGGCCCAGGAAGTTCTGAAACAACAAACACATTTTTCAAAAACGAAAAAAAAAAAAACAAAAAAATTAAGTTTCTGGCACGTTTAAGCAGCACCAGGAAATAATACAAAAATTGTCCAGCTATTTTAGCCGGATCTCGCGTTCGCCCTGGAACAAGTTTACATGGCATGCGCCGCACAATAATGTTGTACAGTTTCTTTAACTTCATATTAATTATCAGAAATATTTTCATGGAAAACCTTAGAAAATTTGCAATTGCATATGTTCTAATATAAGCAGCTGCAAAGGAATCCAAAATATGCATAGCTAAAGTTCTTGTCAACCTTGGCTCATGTTGCATTAAAAATTTCCATAGTAGTTAATACCTATTTTCTTTAACCTACTTAGGCTCGCTTGTAAATAAGCAAATACTTTTCCTTTTTTATAGTGTATACTTTATGTTATATCTTTGTATGTTTAGTATGAATACATTTGCTGGAGAGAACAATGATTCTGGGAACTACGAATAAGATAATACAGGACCGGGCAGCAGAATATTTACTTCTGGCTGTTTCAGATTGGTACGCACTCGCATGGTATCCTCTTTTTTTATGAATTGCTTGATGAACCGTTACTATATTTGGAGTAAATCACACCTATTAATTTCGCCCAATAAAAAATAGAACCTTCATCGAAAAGAACATCTTTATTGGTAGATCTGATATCTAGTATATTTATGTCAACATAATCCTTTGTTTTTGAGAACCCACGCATATTTATTTACTGCAGGAGGTGTCATCATTAAAATAATCATTAATAAGAAGAAACCCACCCAAAATATCCCAGTACAGCAATTCTTATGTTGAGGCATGAAACAGCTTTTCCCTGTGACAATAGTTTGAAATTACTTGTCACAACTTCCATGTTTAAAGTACAGCTTTACCTCGAAATATTTCATAAAATTAGCAGAAACCGAAATTCTCCGATCCTGGCTCATTTTCCCATTCAACTCCCTTCAAATCATTTTAAATGAGATTTCAGGCAAATAACTCTACATAACTAGCACGCATCGATATGCTAAAAGTAAAATTTTACCTCAAAATCTGCCATAAAATTCACCAGAAATTGCCTCTAATCAGCTACATGATATATTTTGACATCACGTTTGTGTTAATATATTATATTAATCCAAACCTGATGTCAAAATATTGGAAGACTTATTTCTCATAATGCCTCAAAAGTAAAGCTCTCTATTCAGACTAATAAAATTTGCCGAAATATTGGACTTCCTTATGATTTTCTGCATGTTTCCATTTAACCTTGATTTTCTCGTATAGGTAAAGGTTTACCAATCTTGATTGATCTCTTGAAAATAGCTATGCGTTGATCGGCACGTACGTTTAACGTAGATTTTCCAAGCTCAAAATAAAAAAATCACTAATTCGGTATTCCATAGAAAATAAATATATTAAAATCGATAAACTGACATTAACATTAAGCAATTTTAGTAAACTTTAGAAAAATAATGTATCATTCATTCATCTTTTTTTCATCGTTGAATTCAGAGAGAGACAATTTTTTTATTTATTTAAAAGAAAAACAAACAAAGAAAATAACAAAGTAAATTAAAGATTCTTCGTACTCAATACAAACAAACAAAAAAAATCAAAATCGATAATTTAGTAAACTTTAAAATCATTAACTTATCCTTTGTTTGGGTTATCGGTATCTACAGATAGCCTTAGTGCGAGTGGAAAAGTAATTAGATGTTAGAATACTTGGCGAAGTGTAGCCACGCTGCCCCTGCCGGAACATGGGAGCGCAGAGATGGCTAGATACAATACCTCCTTGAGGTATTGCTAGAGATCAGTTTCCTAACTGCTCTGTAAGTTAACGGCTGACAATATGTGTGTCAGGTCAGGTGTCTATATGGTTTGTGGGTCCCTTAACATGCCCCGCCCACCACGGTTTTGACGCGTAGTGGGAGGGGCATCCCGCAGCGTGCTTTGAGGGTTCCATATATAAGATGCACTTCTGTGCTCCTGCTACTTTCGGATGGTTTGATAGTAGCAGGGATGGGTGAGAGTGGATGGGCAGGGGTGCGATTTTCAATGCGTGGGAGAGATTTGCTTACGGGGTCTGTGTTCGAGGTAGAAGAGAGATGTTTTCTGAAGTATGGATCGATGTTTGGCCCTGTGGTTCGGGTTGTATCTGACATTTGCAATGTCGAAATCACAACCGCTTTCACACTACCGTCCATTTTTCCGAGATTTACCCTCATATCGCCGCGTAAGATGTTTATACATCAAAAAATCGTATCAAAATCTATAAACTAAATATTAATATTAAGTAATTTTAGTAAATATAAAAATTTTGAACCCAAAGAGATAAAGAATTCATCTCAAATAAACATCTATTTATTTGAACGGAAAGCTATGCAAGCAAAATAACACAGTAATTTAAAGAGTTTTCTTACGCAATAGAACATAAAATCATATCAAAATCGATAAACTAAATATGAATATTAAGTAAATTTAATTAACTTTAAAAAAACAATCCATAATTTGTTCATTTTTTTGTCGATCGTTGAATTCAAAGAGGTAAAGGATTCATCTTAAAAAATACCTATTTATTTGTAAGAAAAACAAACATGAAAAATAATAAAATAAATTAAAGAGACTTCTTACTCACTAGGAAAATAAATCGGTAAACTAAATATTAATATTAAGTAATTTTAGCAAACTTAAAAAAAAATTGTCATTAGATCATCTTCTCGAGATCATTGAATATAAGGAGATACAGAATTCATCCCAAAAAATATCCATTTACTTAAGAGAAAACCAAACAAATGAATTAATTCATCTTAAAAAATATTATTTATTTAAAAGAAAAACAGACAAGAGAAATAATAATATAAATTAAAGAGACTTCTTACTCAATAGCACAAAAAAATCATATCAAAAACCTTAAACTAAATATTGATATTAAATAATTTTAGGAAACTTAAAAAAAATCTGTCATTTGTTCATCTTCTTTAGACCATTGAATATAAAGAGATAAAGAATACATCTCAAAAAATATTTATTTAATTAAGAGAAAAACCAAACAAATGAAATAACAAAATAAATTAAAGTGCCTTCTAAAAATTATATCGAAATCCATGAACTAAATATTAATATTAAGTAATTTTAGTAAACTTAAAAACAAAAAAAACATCTGTTTATTTAAAATCATATCATGCAAAGAAAATAACAAAGTAAATTAAAGAACCTCCTTACTCAAGAGAATAAAAAAATCATATTAAAATCGATAAACTAAATATTAATATTACCCAAGAGATAAAGAATTCATTTTAGAATAATATCTAGTTATTTAAATCCAAACTAACCCAAACTAACCCATACAAAGAAAATAACTCAGTCATATAAAGAGTCTTCTTACTTAGGAGAATAAAAAATATCAACATCGTTAAACTAAATATTAATCTTAAATAAATTTAGTAATCTTAAAAATAAACAACCTATCATTTGTTCATCTTTTTTAGATCATTGAATACAAAGAGATAGAGCATTCATCTTTAAAAATAGGTACCTGTTTATTTAAAAGAAAAAAAAGACAAGAAAAATAATGAGATAAATTAAATAGCCTTCTTACTCAATAGGCCAAAAAGAAATCAATGAACTAAACGGTAATATTAAGTAAATTAAGTAAAAGCAAATTAAATTTATAATAGAAAAATAATTTTGTATTTTTTTAAATTGTTATAATATAAATAATATCCAATATATAAAGAATTTTTAAATTTCACCAATTAGAGCTAAGCAACGGGAATGTTGCAAGTCAAACGCTCTATTCCAAAGCAGGCTTTAAGGTTAGGTATGATTTCTAATTATTGGAGTAGCGTTCTGTGAACCGAACTTCACAATATCTAGAATTTGAACTAATTTGTTTTTTCAGCCTTTATTGGTTAAAATTCAATTTTACTGAGCGTTGCGCCATAATTTAGGGGTTTCATGCTTGATGTAAACGCACTCAAATTTTTCGTACAGCGAGTAGGTAGTATACCTAATAGCACAGAATAGTAGTACTACTCGTCAAGGTCGATCGAGCATTCCATTCTTAGACCCGAACAAGGCCTCGTTGACTAAAAGCTCTGGCCGCTAAATATGCCAATTATATGACAAAACCTCTGCTTTACAATTAAGTACAGTTTGACCCCAACTCGGCTTGCTGGGAAAATTATATGATAGTACATACTTGTCACGAGTCACGTTATTACGCACCTCTCTGAGAATAAACAGAATTATGCCGCCTATATAGCGTACTTAAATATGGCACACCTTTGGTAAAGAAGTCAGTGTAAGCATAAATAATAAAGACTATAGTCTTTTGAAGACATCCTCAAGAGCCAAACAATTTTGGCGATATGGTATCTCCCTGTCGGACTCCGCGTTAGTTTTAGTGTCTTCGTCGTCGTCGATTTTAACGTGGAGGGATGCGTTTTTGTATATATTTTCGATTATAGATGTGTACCTATAGTCCATACGTGCGTTACCCATGGATTTTAAAATATAACATATCTCAATTGAATCGCAAACTTTGTGGAAGTCGAGGAAGGCCATGTGAATTGGTATTTATTATAAAATGGTTATATTCAGTTGTTTTTTCGATAAGTGTTTTAATTGATTGTAGATGGTCTATTGTGGAAAATCCCTTTCGAAATCCGGCCTGCTCTACAGGCTGGTATAAATCGAACTTCTGCTGTGTTAGTCTGTTTGTTAAAATCTTTGTAAAAAGCTTATATAGGTGCGATAATAGGCTGATGGGTCTATAGTATTCTATGTTTGTTAAGTCCCCCTTTTTGAACAGTAGTATGACTTCGGCCTCGAGCCAGCTTTCTGGTGTTCTGCCTTCTTGAAGACATTTATTGAAAAGAATCAGGTTATATTTTCCAACAGAGTTCCGCCCAGCTTAATCATTTCGGTCGTTAGTCTATCTTCTCCCGGGCACTTGCCGTTATTCATTCTACTAAGCGCATTTCGCACTTCTTCCTTTGTGATATCTGGTATGTCTTCCAATCCAACATTCAATACTATTACAGTTCTATCCACTGAATGTTCGAGTGTGGACGAATAGAGGGTAGTGTAGAATTCTTCTATAGTTCTTGCGATGTCGTTTTTATTTGTCATAATTATGTTGTTCTTGTTCCTCACCTTCCTTAATTGTGTTCTTCCTCTTGACAACTTTGATCTTAACACCCTCATGTTACCGTTCTGTTCGATGGTATCTTGTATTAATTTGGTGTTGTTACTTCTAATGTCCTTGCGTATTTCCTTTTTTATATTTTTGTTTAGCTCCCTGTATTGTTCCGTGTGTCTCTGCAGATTTCTTCGTTGATTCATAAGATTCAGAGTGTTAGTTGATAGTTTGTTGTTGGTATGTGTTTTCCTCCTTGAGCATATATTTTTTTTCTTTTTTTTCTATATACATATAAGGATACAAAATAAAAATAAAATTCTGCTAACGAAAATTCAAAGGTAAATAATAATTTAGCAAGAACTAAAAATATAAAGCAAAAAAATAAATTGAATATCATTTATATTACATGTCCAACTCATTTGGGAACGTAATAGTTACTATAAGTATTTAATTGTATAATGTAGAATAATTTGGAAGAATAGTGTAGAGTCGTAGAGTTAAGAGTCTATTTTCACGAACACAGGCAATGCCCTTATCATTAACACGATAAATTACCTGCTTGGTATAAATTGTTCATTGCAAATGCACAAATTTCACAATTTTAAACATATTTTATATTCAAAACTGCTCTTCTTAGTTTCAGGGCCTTCTTATGTAGAGGGTGCTGGTCCGAGTGTTCAAATGGAATGCACTATGATTCGTATGAAAAACTGAATGCAGCGTTGCCACTTTTTGCAACAATTCAGATTTTTTATTATTGGATACATGAATTTGTTCCTTGTCCAAAAACAAATTGTAAGTTAGCAGTCAAATGCATTGACTTTTCTGGTGAAATAAGCAGAAACTTTAGATTTCCACAATAAAGGTTTACTATGTGAAAAGTTGACAACACTGTCAGGAGAGATGAAGAAAGCAGGCTCGTAAGTCTATTAAAATTAAATGCTCACTGCATTCAGAGCAGGGTTGCCAGGTATATTATAATTAGGGTATTTCTCGACGTATTTCTATCACTTTTTCCTGTTCTTGCTACCTGCACATTTTCTAAAATTGCCATATACTGTTTTCTACAATTTTCTCATGTTTTACCATAAAGACACATTTTTTACCTGCAATTCTTTTCTTTTTGATTAACGTTTCAATTTTCGAGGGATGTAAAATAAAAACTAACTTTCCAACCCATCTCTATAAAATCAGCTGGCTAGTGCCTAGCCGCCGCGCCGGTTATAAATTTGTTTATCGAGAACAATGAATTGTATAAAATTATTTTATACAGTTCGTTGATCGAGAATGCCTGCTTGTTCCTTTCTACCTTCAGGTTACCCAAAATAGGTTGGTACTTCTATTTTCCCCATATTAAACATTCACTATTTTCTTGATTCATTATTTCCCGTTTTACCATTATTTAATTTTAAATTTGAATTACCTACATACAAGCGCTCTAACAGTGATGCCATTGACAATCATAAAGCAAAATTTAAAAAAATACATATCTTTAGAAATTTGACAAAGATAGAATATCTCGAAATTTCAAATGTCCAATCACAAATAACATCAGATCCCAAAGATGTTGCCAATACAAGGATTTGACGTTATAGGGCTATTCATTTGAACTTCGATTACTCACTTTAATAGATCGCTAAATTAATCAGTCTCTTGAATGTGCAAATGACAAAATGTTAATAAAACATTAATGGATGTGTGCTATTCAAAGTAGTGCTTCGGTCTCACCGAGACGGGACGAGACTATTGAGGTCTCGGTCTCGGTTTCGCAAAGTCTCGAGACTTCGAGTCTCGTCTCGGTCTCGCGGAGACTAGACATTTTGTGGTCTCGGTCTTGGTCTCGGTCTCGCCGAGAGCCTCGTGGACTTCAAAAAAAATATATATATATTTTTTTGAAAACCTTCCAAGAATCGGTATTATAAATTCGACCTATTTTGGGATGTTACCAAGTTAATGAATAATAATTAGATTTTTTGGGTTTTTTCAGATAAATAATTTTAATAACCAGCAAACTGATCCAAAATTGAAGTGAGTGTTACGAAATGACGATTTTTGAGAAGCTATAAGTTTTGGAGTGTTCTAACTTGCAATAAAAAAATCATTGACTTCTGCTCTAAGAGGCTAATTTGTCTTTATTAAACTGATGCTGACATATTTTTTTCAGACATACCGTGACCTGAAGGATATTCCCGATGTAGACTCGGAGATACCTGTATTCCTCAAATTTCGAAGTAATATTATTTCGTGCTTTTAGATTCATAGTGACATATTTTTATGTTAAAAACACGTTTATGTTTCTAATATATTATAAAAACAATCCTAGCTTTCTTTCATCTATGTGTCCAATTCCTAATAAGAATCCTAATCCTAATTAAATTATTAAATGAAGACAAAAATCTTAATTTTAAAATTTTTGACAAAATGGCGAAGGAAAATCATATTATAAACGATTGTGTTCAAATTTCGCCAGAGGGAAATTCTGAGGTAATTAAGATACCCTATGATGGGAGGATTCATTCAGGGAAATAATGAATAATAACCAGTTTTGCTTCTTCTTCTCGAACTACTGAAGCAAACATCGAAAATTGAAGTGAGTCCCATGAAATTTCGATTTTTGAGAAGCTATAAGTTTTGGAGTGTCCTAACTTGCAATAAAAGAATTATTCAGACATACCGTGACCTGAAGGATATTCGCGATGTACATTTATAGATACCTGTATTCCTCAAAATTCGAAATAATATTATTTCGTGCTTCTAGATTCTTATATATTTTTTTATTTTTGTACGTTACCTATAATTTAGACCTGTTTTGAAAATATATTTTTTTTGAGTTACTCATAAATATAGGTAGGCAACTAGTAAATTGTACTTTAGATACGTACATACCAAAGACATTTAAAAATGTTTTTGGTACATACTTTTCGAGATTTCTTTGATTTTCGTGTACCTAAATATTTTTTTATTTTTTGTACGTTACCTATAATTAAAAAAAAATCATTATTTTCGTACTATCCTACTTATAAATTATTTTTATTTCAATACTCGAGACACGAGACTATCGAGACTGGCGTGACGAGACTCTCGGTCTCGAACCTTAAAGTCTCGGTCTCGAGTTATAATTCCTAGTCTCGTCTCGGTATCGGTCTCGAATTTCGAGACGAGACGAGACGAGACGAGACCGAGACCAGTCTCGTCGAGACCGAAGCACTAATTAAAAGCACTGATTAATTTAGCAGTGACTGATCAGAGTTTAAAGTAGTGGCCCCTAGTCTTGAAACTGATGGTTAAACTCATAGTTAAATTAATTGTAAGTTATAGTAAATTGTCCGCTGGGGGGCTGATACTCATAACTGAGCAGTGACAAACCGGTCCTCAGTCCCTCTGCTGATATTTATTAGCTACATGAAAATTTGAATTTCACTAGAATTTTTTTCCCAACTAGCATTACGCTCAGCCTTACGATAAGGCAATTAAGTCCTATACAAGCCATATAGATGCCGTGGGTCTGCAAATTCGTTGTATTATTATCTTGAGTAAATCAATTTTAACTTCAAGGATAAAATTTTAAGAAAAACTCGATTGATGGTAAGTGGTAGGTTAAACACAACCTACAGTTTTCTCCTTCTAGTATCCAATTAAAAACCGTTTTTGTAAAGGTTTGTTGCTATCTCATCAAGTTACCCTTATAAAAGCTGTTCTATATAGGTATTGTTATTAAATCACAATAAATGAGTGATATGCCACTTGTACAGCACTTATAATAGTTGTAAAAACGAAAAAGCGTTACGAAGAGAAAATTGACGTAGTTTTAATGTTTATATAAATAATATTAGTTATATGTTATATTAATATACCAGCTATATGAGACAAGGAAAATAGATACCGCGTATAAAGACATAATCAAAATGAGAAAATGAGATACCCAAACCAAACTTTCCATCATGTTTCTGTTTACCGACGACGACAACAAGACACTTTTTCTTTGGGAAATTAAGAGCGTTAAGGTGCGTTAAAACAGAATTATTGTTAAGGAAATTAAAATATGACTATAATTAACGTAACACAAAGAAGAATGTTTGCCGGACGGTAATTAGGATTAAAGTGAAAGAGAATGTTAATTAATAGTAAATAATTGAAAGCCTGTTATTAAAAAAATCATTTAGATTGATTGTTTAGTTAAAATCGTTTGCTATAACATTAAAAAAAAATGTTGCTTTTATAACTATACGTATTTTGATTTCAATCTGATGTTTATCTAACCTTGGAAAGCTATGATTTTGCAGAATAATAAAAGCGCTTCTTTGAAATAATAATAATAATAATAATAACATTGATAATAATATTAATACCCGCAGGGGGTAGTTATCTCGGTAGGTACTTGGGGAGTGATGACCCCACTGGCCCCAGTTACCTGGCACTAAGGTAAAAATGCTCTTGCGTTAAACGGGACCCCATGAAAATGGTGTAAACAAGGAGCCTCGGAAAAATGCTGAAGCCTGGGGATAGGAAGGACACTCTTGGAGCCACTGCTGAATGTGACATCATGCGGGACAGTATTGACAGAACGTTGAAATTTTTTTGACAAAAATACTCTTCGTTTCCTGCTTAATAAATGCCCCTTGATAATTCCACGCATAAATATTTTTTATGAATAAAAAATGTTTGACATTGCATTCGATACATTTGATCCAATCGTTATAATCAATCAACACTCAAGTCGGAAATGCTACCGTAAATTATTATTATAACTCTCTACTACTTATTAATAGTTCACCGAAAATACTTTCTAATGCAAATTCTCCAATAATAATCATTTTAATGACCTCCGAAAGAATTCAGACTAATTAATTACAGTTTGCATTTTTGCTTCTTAAAATGGCTTTGCCTTCCTACTTCTACGTCCATGTTTCTCTTGTAATGAACTCTCAAAATAAAAATGAAACCGTTTCTAATCGTTTCACGACCTGATTCTTCATTGATTTTAAAATGCTCATCGGTCATCACAAACTCTTTTTTATTGAATTTGAATTTTATTTTGGACTTTCAATGTCTGAATTTGGACGTCTCCGTCGCGTCGGTCTAAAATACAAAACACATATAAACGCCAGAAGCACTGTTGCCATGTTTAAGTTTTGGTTTTCCTAATAATATCTAAAAAAAACTCTCTAGAATTTCCCTAGAATGCCCTAAAATTCCCTAGAAAAATTAAAATGTACATCGTGAATTGATTAGTCGATGTAAACAGTTTAATATTAAACTTTAATCTGTAGATATTTAATCGTTTTAGATAATAAAAATATTTGTTTCCAATTATTTTACGCCTTGTTTTGTCATTTAAAAACACAATATTATGAGCATTATTTGTTCATATAGCTAAAAATAGTAAATTAATAACTAAATACTGACCTAGTCAAGATCAATATTAGGGAAATACACGTCAGTATCGAAAATGTCGATACCTTTATAATGGTGTAGTTATCGATACAGTTATAGACTAGTGTTATTGAAATAATTTCGTGTCGATAGACAGCAAAATCCTCACTCGGCTTTCGATGTAATTCATTGAAAATTATGTACGATAATTTTTATAAATTCATATATTGCAATCTTTATTGTAATAATTATTATTTCAGGGACACTTAAAAATTAAAACCAAATCAAAAACTGCAGTACATACACTTTTTTAAAGGTGGTCAATTTTGATCTTCAACTTGTATTCATTACAAATTTTAGATAATAATTTTTATAATTTCATATATTGCAACTTTTATTGGAATAATTATTATTTTAGGCTTTAAATAATATTATTGAATATTATAGTCATTCGGAAAATGCTCCCTTAAAGATGGTCAGTTTTATTTTCATGTAGCACTAATTACAAATTTTATATGATAATTTTTATAATTTTACATTGCAATTTTTATGGCAAGAATTATTATTTTAGACTTTAAATAACAAGTAACTTATTATTAAAAATTATCATCATATGAAAAATGTTACAATACGTACACTCCCTTAATGATCACCAGTTTTAATATTCATTTATAACATTAATTACAAATTTTATATGAAAATTTTTATAAATTCATATTTTGCAATTTTTATTGTACTAATTATTATTTCAGGCTTTAAATAACACATGACTTATTATTGAAAATTATCTTCATATGGATAATGCTACAGTACTAGTACTAAAGATGACCAGTTTTGATTTTCATCTAGCATTAATTACATAATTTTCATAATTTGATATTTTGCAATTTTTATTGTAATAATTATTATTTTACGCTTTAAATAACAAATGACGTAGTATTTAAAATTATCATCATATTTAAAATGTTACAACACATACACTCCCTTAATGATGGCCAGTTTTGATTTTCATTTAGCATTAATTACAAATTTTATATGATAATTTTCTATAATTTCATTATTTTACGTTTTAAATAAAAAGTGACTTATTAAACATTTATGGAAAATGTTACAGTACCGCGTAACTCGATAGTTATCGTACGGTTGGCAACACTGGCAACAGCGTACTACACCAAAATCAAGAACATCCTCAGCGTTGCCAGTTCTGCGTTCTAGCAGTATTGTATTTTGAATTTGTGCACGTCAGTGGGTCCAAATAGGACCCTCCACTGCGACCCTTGGTCTATTGTGGCTCACATCCGTGGTTTCCACTATGCCAGAGGCCCGACTCTTTTCATGAAATCGAACAGCTTTCTGGGGTGGATAGTTTTCAAATCTGCAAGTGTGATTTGAGAATTTCCAAAGACTGTTTGTCTGGTTCTTTCCATTGCTGGACAGTGCCATACAACATGCTCCGTTGTTTCTTCGTCCTTCAAGCACAAGTGGCATTCCGTTTCTTCGGAGAGCCCTATCGTGTTCATGTGGCTTCTTAGCCGACAATGGCCAGTGTAACTACAGCCTATACCTGCTGTCGGCCAAGTTGAAGAAGTTGTCCAGCTCTCACTCCTTTGAATGAGTTAGACCTAGTAACTCTCTCCATTTGTCTACAAATTGCTTTTATGACCATCTGGAGAGGGCTTCTTTAGCTGTGTTATATGCTATTCCCAGTACTGGTTCTGGTCCTATGAAGGTCGTTGCGGCGCTGCCTGCTTCGCAAGAGCATCAGCTTTTTCGTTGCCTTCATATCCTGTATGTCCAGGTATCCAGGTCAGTGTAAATTTATTTTCTCTCCCTAGTTTGGTGAGTAGTTCCTGGCAGTTCCATACTGTCTTGAATGATGAACAACGGCTAGATTCAAGAGCTTTTAAAGCTGCTTGCCTGTCCGAGAAAATTCTGATTGACTTGCCTTACCAGTTTCTATCGATGAGCCACTGTGCAGTCATAACAATGGCCTTAACTTCAGCCTGGAAAATGGTTGCGTGTTTGCCTAGGGAACACTTAAGCTCAACATTACCATCATTGGTCTTGGAGCCGTCAGTGAACCAACTATTCTCTGTTAGTCTTTTTTCCCCATTCGTTCCTCTCTGGTAGGAGGACGTCCTAGGCATGGTAATAGGTAGTTTTGGTAGGCATATCATCTGATTGTAGACCCAGCACACTGTCCTGCTCATCTTTCAGCCTGTTGGGCACCATGATGATCGCCTGCAGAGTGTTGATCATCGCATGTGTCAATCTAAACGTCGCCCATCTAGCCTCCTTCTCTAGTACTATTTGAAGAGGTGGCAGATTTAGAAGACACTCAAGCGCTGCTGTGGGTGTAGTGCCGAAGGCGACACTAATTGCCAGGCACGCTTGTCTTTGTAAGATAGATAATTTGATTCTCGCGAAGCTCTGTACGCTCTTAGAGTACCAAGCTACTGCTTCATATGTTATCATTGGTCTTATGACCGCAATATAGAGCCAGTGCATTTGTTTGGGATGTATGCTCCATGTTTTGCCACAAATGCGTCTGCAGGTCCATAGTGACAGTTTCGCTTTTGCGGCAATTTTATCCAGATGTGCATTCTAGTTAAGTGTTTTATCTAAGGTAATTCCCAGAAAAGGCTGGGAGTCCTAAGACCACCTTCACTTAAAGAAAAAAACTATTCCATTTACGAATACAGTGAGTATTCGCAAATGGGATAGTTTCTTCTTTAAGTGAAGGTGGTCTTAGGATTTCCAGCCTTTTCTTCCTTGTTAACGGTATTATAACTGTTTAGTGTGGGTTCACAGATAGTTGTTCCCTTTCACACCAGTCATAGACCACGATTAGCACCTCTTGCAGATCCTCTGAGCAGATCTCTAGCAGTAGATCGCAGGATTTTTTTTCAGAGGGGGCAAAATAGAAAACTTTTTGTTCATATAACATTATTTTTTTAAATATCGAAAAAAGTTAACAAAAAATATTACAGAACCTGTGTAAGGAGCAAAATAAGTTATGAACACAAAAGAAACATGATGTAAAATTTTACTAAAAGGAACAAAAAAGACCTAATAATTAATAGTAAGTGTATTTTCCTCCATAAATTAAAAATCAGCCCTTTGTTACTCTGGCAAAATTGGTAGAGTATTTCATTGTTACACCTTAAAATATTACTATTCAATTATCATGGATACAACAAGTAAGTAGATGCACGCAGATATCTTTGATAGCAGGAAAAAATTTACAATGACCAATAAGATCTTCAATGGCTATGCTTTCATCTATTTGAGATTGAGCTAAATGTTCTCTCCAAATATTTAACTCGCTTTCCAAGTTTTCAATATTGTAGCGATATCCCACCTTAAGTGCAAAAGGCTTGATATCAAAGTATTTTATATTTTTTGGCAATATATTAAACAACGAGAATACGATTTTATGCTCTGAAAGCCTTATTTTTAAGGCAAGAATCAAATGGTCTAAATATGGAATAAATATACATTTTTTAAAATAATTTTTAGCTGAAACGGATTCATAATTAGATCTACGAGTTTGTCGCCCGAAAATCCGTGGTTTACTCACCTCTATATTAAGGGCATCACAATTGCGAGAATTTGGAACGCTCTGAATTGAAACATGATGCATTTTCGGACCAATCAAAACAATCGGTTTCCAGACGTGCGCACTTCGCTTCATCAAAATTTCCCATGTCTTTACGGACCAGTGAAATGCTCTCAAGAGGTCTCGTGGTACAGTGGCCAGATTTTATACTTGGGACAAGGTACGATTCCCGTTGGTGACGAGGGATGTTTTTTTTATTTTCTTAAGGTTATGTTTGTTTCTTTCTGTAAATTTGGGTTAACTTGGGTTAGCTTTGTCTGGTTGCGCCCCGGAGTGAGCGAAGCGAGCGGAGGGCTATGCATGAATTTACCATTACTCTTTTAAATTCTGGAATACGACTGTTCTTATTGGTCCGAGAATGCATCTGCTTCAATTCAGAGGGATCTAAATTCTCGCCTCACTAGTAGATAACGTATTAGAAAAATTGTCTGTTGTTCTAAGCAATGTTTTTCTCACAAGTGTTAGTAATTAAATTTATGTGGTGGTGAACATCTACAAAATTAATTGAAATACCTGGTAGCGTAGTCGCCACTGGTTCTAAGCTGCTTGAATATTTACTTGCTTGTGGTGATACCATGTGAATTTATAGCAGCGTATAACTGAGCTGCTCTTTTTGTAGTACTACACACAAAAAAAAGAATACTCCATTTATGTATACACATTTTCTCAACTTTTTTTACTAAATTTAAGTCAACAGATACTTCCTTTTGAAAAATATATTTCGTATGAATAAATGTATTTTCTTAAAAGCAAAATATGAATTTTTCAAATTATTTTCTTGATTTAAAAACATATTTTTGTTTAGAATTTCGAGCAATCTTAATCAAAGATGAAGATAGATTTACTTTCAAAATAAGCTACATATTTTATTCAAGATTCCTAAATATTTCAATGAACTTTATTAAGTTTTGACCAAGAAAAATAAAAAACTAATTTAAGAATATTATTTTCTCCGTTTAAAATAAATCCTCGGTCCACATTATTTAGTATAAGATGGCAATATTCTTCAAATAAAAATAATCGGGGAATTAGAACGTATGTTTCTTAAAATGAGAATATCTCATGCATATTTTGAAACTACTAGGTTTCTGTCTAAACAAATATCGTAGCACAAATCAAATAAAAAATTAAATATGTTTACTAAAATTAAATATCAATATCTTTTTATTTATCTTGACTCAAGGATCCGGGAATCTGATTGCACCCCTCCCCACATGTTTTTTAGATGGCCGGCAATATATTAATTATTCTAGTTTAGTTAGTTGATCGATAAGGTTGCTAGGGGTGCTGTGAGTGCAAGTGCGTGTGCTATCCCAGGACCATCGATTGATTGATTGATTTTTACATCAGACAAATCTAATGGTCCGAATACTTACAATTTCATCATTTTGGTATTCGGGAAAAAACGAATTACACAAAACTAGAAAACAAATATATAAATCCGACGCCATGAAGAACAAAAATGGCCGCCAAAAGCCACAAAATTGTGATGTGGTATTCACATAGCTAAAAGAAGTCGAAGAATTAATGATAGAGAATACAAACTTCACACAGCCCTAGTGTGTTTTTTGATCTCATATTGCTCGAACTGTATGTATAGATCTTTGCCCGAACGAGTTCAAAGCCGTTTTTAACTTGCCAAGAAATAGAAAAATACCTACCTCGGAGTTATTTTAGCTAAGTATTAGTTAATGGTCATAGGATACTAACTTTTATTTGTTATTGTTACTTAGGCCATTTGTTTTAGACGTTTTAGTTTTTTTGCTATCCACACATTGTGAAAATGGACCTTGGGTATTTATACTTACTGGTTTTGGTAACATTCTCTAATATTCATTGTACATACATCCTATTTAACTCATCCTAAAGAAAACTGAAAATATTTTTAAAATACAGGTTGTAGCATAATATGTGTTAAGAATTTTTCTTGGTAGATCATATAACTGATGGTTTAAATTGTATTAAATGTGAGTATATCCCTGCTATTTTATAGAAATTGACAGGCTGTAGAATCTAAACAGCTAAACTAACAAAGAAACGTTTTGCACATTCCTGTCTTAGTTTCTCTTTCTCTTTAATTTATCGTTTGAAGAATTGTAAGTTCCAATTAAGCCGGAAATGAATAAAAAAAGGATGTCTTGTGCTGTTGGTTAAACGGAGAGTTAGTCTCAAACGATGTAAAAAATGTGCAAAGAGTTTTTCTCTAAGTTAAATTTTTTGATTCATTCAGTTTCCTTTTTTAAACTATCATATTTTCTAAACGGAGATTCCGAAAAAGTGGTAATTTAAAATATTGTCAGTGGCCTGTAATTGTTTTTCAATTTTGTCTAAATTAACCTATGCAGGGTATTATTTAATTGATGGTTAAAAATGCAGGATATATTTTTTTGTCTCTTTTTAGGATTAAAAATTCATATAAACATGTGTGCGTAAGGCCTTCGTTCCTGAGATAAAGGGTGTTAAAGTTTTATTTTTTACAGTTTTTTCATGCACCTCGTACATTTCTAGAAGTATATCTCAGATTTGGCAGAGAGTAAGCTAAAATGGCCAAAATACATTTTAGCAAAATTTACTTTGTTCCGGATCGTGATCGCTTTACTCCCGAAAATTTTTACTACGACACAGAGTCACCACCCGAAAAAAAGTAACACCCTGTAAATTTTGTTAAAGTGTATTATGGCCGTAGTACTAGATATTAATCACAGTATACTGAGAAACTCATATCTTTAGATTTCTATAAAGGTGCATGAAAAAACGAAAGCCATGCACACAAATATTAATAATATGTACTTTAGTTCTAGAATTAGCGGAAAAAATACATTCTGTAGACCTTGGTTGTTCTAAGATAATATTTTTAGTTTGTATACTTACTTATTTTTCCAGTGTATAGAAATAAACTTCATTAGAGATATTTTTTGTTTTATTTTGAGATTTTTAATATTCTTAAACCGAACAGAAAAAAGAAGAATTTAATATATTGGATTTCTCATTCATATTAGCTTATATTTTTAAATTAATAAAATCATTTTGATTTAGAGAATAATGAAGTCTTAAATGTAGAAAAATATTTGTTTGTATTGTGTAAAAACGTTTATTATTTCAATACGTTCGTATTTTATATCATACATTCCCTAAAATTCATTTTGAGAGATAAGTTACTCAAAGAGAGGGTTTCTATACATGGATGAAAAAAAAGGTTTATTATTTTAATCTTGAAGCTGTTCAAGCAAAGTAAATGCAATTTTAATTGTAGAATATGTTTTCTTTAACCATGAATAGCATTTCTTCTTTTGAGAATTAATTTACTTTCATTTCAAATGATGCGATATCTTGAAACAACGATCATGTGATTCTTAACTATAATAATATAAAATAATTAAATCTAATATTTTGATTCTTGTTCTGTAAAATAAATTAATCGGCAAGAGAATTATGCAGTATACACTCTATTATTTAAAATACTCAATTTAAATATATATATCTTTGCGTATATACAAAGCTAAGATTTATTCTAATTGAGTATTATATTTTTAAAATGAGATATCCTTTTTTTGTGTGTAGAGTTCATTGCAAAAGTCTCAAAAAACAGGGTTTTTTTTTACTGATGTCGTTAATGACTAAAAACTAAAATGTAGTTTTTATGTTAAAATATAACTGTTAAAAATTTTTAAAACACTTAAGTATTGTACAAAAAATCCTATAAAATATCAAAATCTCCCCCTCATGATTATTCATGTAAATGAAAAGCTAAATTTTATTTTGCTTTTGGCGAAACTTTGACGAACATAATAACCAAAATTTGAAACATGGCAGCTATAGGGTGAGAACATACCACGTGGATATATGATTAATTTTTTCCACGTGGCATGTACGATTAAATTATTTATGAATCTATGTTCACATGAAAAAAAGTATTTGTGTCATATGGGTTGCATTTGATATTATCTTTTTATCAATTTGCGTTTTTCCTCGAATCGCATATTTTCCGAAAATTGTTCTGTCAATACTAGAATATTATAACGTTATAAAGTCTTGCCACAAGAGAAATGTATTTATTTAGTGCTTATGCTTAGGATGTAATATATTCACCCGTATAAATTAATACGCTGAAGGAAAACGAATACAAGACCACTTTTGCTTAACCAATGATTGTTTTTTAATCAACATAATGTATAATATTACATGGACAATCCATGTTTATTGCTAATTCCTGAAAGTACCTACTTAGAATTGCATTATATAACTAACAGGCTTGTCATTTTTTGCATATTGCTTAGCGGCACATAGATAATAAATTGCATCATTATTATTTATAATTATTAGTTTCTCTAATTGATAGTATGCTAATGGTTCGCGACTTTACAAAAAGACGCATTAGGAAGTAACGCTTTCAAAAGAGTCGGCAGTTAAACTAAAATGCCGTCAGCAAATTAAGTTATTTTCTATTTTAATATTGATTCGCAATAAAACCAAATCTAGGCATAAATTATTTACAGGCGAATATTTAAATGTGCAGTTTCTTTTACAATTGCACGTTATATAGACATTTTAGATGAAAAAATCTCGAAAAAATATAATAATAATATGTTTTTTGGAAATTTAACTTCGTTTTATAAATATGTAGTTTGGGTCAGATTTGATTTTTTTTAAAACAAAATGAAATTTCAAAGCAAAACACCTTTGAATGTCCAGTTTATCAAAATAGATAGGTGGTAAAATGTCACTATAGGTATAAAGGTGTCATAATAGATAATAGTAATGTCAAATTTGGTAGTGTGTTTTCTTCATCCGAAGGACCCCGCAACATTTAAATAGAAATTGGTTGCCCGTGATATTTGGATGAAATATAGGTATGTTTTTAGATATGCGCTAAGCCTCATTTTTACCATGGGCTCAAACTTGTATATATGACAGGTGAGTCAGTGTTAGCTGTCAAAAATAGGAATCTAATATCCAAAAGCACACTAACTATGTCAGATCTTGATAATCGAGATATCAATTTCTACTAAGTCGACCAAGGTAAATCGAAAAATGTCAACTTTGTAAAAGATTATATGAAAATTCTTTAAAAGATAATTTATTATTATTTTCCACTCACCATGTTGACACCTGTCAAAACCCTGCCACACGACAGCACTCATCTTTTTCAGTTTTTGATATTTTATGATATATCATTTAACCTTTAAAAAAATGGCGGAGCTGTCAGAATCTGTCATTTGTTTTAATGGCAAAAAGGACTTAAATCTAATTCTTTTTCATTTTAAGGTAATTCATTTATGATAAAACATGAAAACGCTTT
>JAEQML010063640.1:0-22898 GCA_016904865.1 Pissodes strobi
GATGAATATATACAATAATACTAGCACACTTTAAACGCTAATTACAGTTAAAACTTAAAGTCTAAAAATTGCTGCACTGTATATGGTTCTACTTCCATAAGCAGTTTTTTAATGGCATTTATAAAAGTGATCAAATTTGTCTCCGTCCTGATGTGCATTTAAAGATCCTTTACACAAATAGTGCACTATGTAAAAATCGACCTCTCCTATTGGTAGATCCATCTCGTATTACGGTATGTCTGCTTGATGCAGTCGATTTCTGTCAAGAGCTCTCGTGGTGTAGAGGTTTATACAGCTGGGTCTCACCTCGGTCGAGGTTCGAACCCCGTTGCTATTTTTTTTAAGGTTATGTTTCTAAACAGATTTTTCTTGATTTTGAGTATGTCTTGGGTTAATTTGGGTTAACACCTGGTTAGCTTCCTTTTCGTGAGCCCCCGTAGCGAGCGAAGCGAGCGGAGGGCCATGCGGATCGACCAATAGGAAAGGCCAAAATTATATAGTGCACTATTTGTGAAAGGATCTCATAATGCTCCTGATGCTACGCGGCATATTTTTAAAAAAACTTTTTATACGAGTATGTTGTACGCCTTTCAGTGGCGGAAAGTTTGTGTCGATGAGTATCGAATCCACAACATCTGGTACGTATGTTTTACTTTGTTTCAAATAACGAGAACTGTTTCCTGCTTTTGAAGAGAAACAGCAAACACTCATAACTATAAAGCCCTGCTATTTTAAGAATTTTCAGCTCTTTAAACTTTCCCTTGCCACTTTCTCTGTATCGCAACGATAAAATAATTCGAATTGCTCTTTTCTGTAGTCTAAATATCTGTGCAGCACCCGATCTACCTCCCCAGAATATTATCCCGTATCTAAGGGCTGAGTAAGTATTTGCATCATAAACGACCTTAAGGCATTCAGTGTTCAAACACCTAAACACAACTTTGAGGGAGCAACGAGCTGATAGGAGTCGTTTGCCCATATTCATCAAATGCTTCATCCGCATTATAAGATCATTTACACAAATAGTGCACTATATAAAAATCGGCCTTTCCCATTGGTCGATCCGCATGGCCCTCCGCTCGCTTCGCTCGCTACGGGGGCTCAAGAAAAGAAAACTAACCAGGTGCTAACCCAATCTAACCCAAGACATACCCAAAATCAAGAAAAAAAGCTGTTTAAAAACATAATCTTTAAAAAAAAACAAAAAAAAGCAACGGGGTACGAACCCGCGTTTTCCAGGTGAAACCCAACGATCCAAACCTCTACACCACAAGAGCTCTTGATAGAAATCGATTGCATCACGCAGACATATCGTAATACGAGATAGATCGACCAATAGGAGAGGTCGATTTTTACATAGTGCACTATTTGTGTAAAGGATCTTTAAATGCGCTTCATCCAATCCAGGTTCTGGTCAATATAGATTCCCAAAAACTTAGTATTCTTTGCTAGTACTTGACTTTCGTGATTCAGGCAAACTGTATCTGGGATCTTACTATCTTTTTGTTTAGTTCGAAATCACACAAAGTTTGTCTTGTCTGAATTAAGGATTAATCTATTCCTTTCGAACCATTCCTGAACAGCCCCCAATCTTTCAGAGGACACTTGAAGAAGATCAAACAATATTATTCCTAATGTAAGAATATTTGTGTCATCTGCAAAACTTACAAGGTGTGATGTATTATCAAGTACTCCCTCTTGGAAGAATAGCTCTTGAAATCTCTCTGAATAACAATCTTCTGCCTTCTGTTAGAAAGATATGATTTTATCCACTCAAGAGCAGGACCACGAACACCACATCTCCCCAATTTATCTAACAGAAGATGGCCAAGGCTGTCAAATGCTTTCGAGAGATCCAGGAATATTCTTAATGAAATATTTCCTGCCTCACAATCACTCAATATTTTCTCAACAAAGCCAAACACAGTTGTTTTCACTGATTTAGTTTTAAGGTACCCATGGTGTGTCCTACTCAAAAGTTTCATATCATAGAAAAAATGTAAAAGTCGTGTGCACATTGCGATTTCAAAGATTTTTGAAAAGATTAATATTAAGATTATGGGTCTATAACTTTCAAGCACTGACTTGCCTCACTTTTGGTACCATGGTTTGATAAGTGCCAATTTTAATCTATCAGGAAAATTACCATGCTCAAAAGAATTGTTTATAAGATGACAAAGAGGCTCTGCAATTTCGCCAGCGTCGTATCCAAAACTTTTTCGTTTTTTAGTTTTGAAATTATTGTAAGTACTTCATTTGTCGTTACTGGCTTCAAGAAAAAAGACGGCACATTTGTTGATATTCTACATGAGAATGGTATGTAAATCGGTTGACCATTCATCAGGTTAGGAGCAGCTTCAAAAATAAATTTATTAAAATCATCACATACATCTTCAGGTTCACCAGGAATACATCCATTCTGATTTTTATTTTGTGCCTTTACACCATTGATCTCACTAACAAATTTCACAGATACATATTTTCTTGTGCTTATTCAGTGTATTGCATTCCCCGGGCTTCGCATAAAAGGTTATTATATAAACGCTTTTTATGTCTATACGATTCTTGATACCTGTTATCTGCTCTGCTCATCACCAACAACATATCTAGTTTCCTCTTACACTCAATAATCTGCGGTGTGAGTGTACCTGCACTCCTTGATTTCGATTTGAGCCTAATTAATATTGATGGAAAACTGTTAAAAAAAAAACAATTTCAAGGTACCCTCAAACTTTCCCATTGTTTATTTATTAAATGGTCTTGAATCATGTATAAGGATTTCCAGTCGTGATTATGCAAAGATATTTAAATATTCTCTTGTTTACAATACTAAAAATTCGCCGCCTAATTTTTACTTCTGAGTTTCACCTGCAATGCAAATGAAACAAAATTTTCTGAGCTCTGTGGCTAGACAAATGAGCATCAACAACCGCTGCCTCAAAAACTTGCATGTTTGTAAAGATATTGTCGATACAGCTTTTCCTGACCTTGCTGACTCTCGTGTAATCAAAATACTAGGTTTAAAATTAAACGACCGCAACAATGCAACAAAGTCAATACAATTTTTGATTGAATCATCGAGGAGATCAAGGTTAAAGTCTCCAACTGAACAACATAAGTATTCATCATTATCTAATACGTATAGGACCGATTCTAATTTTAATAACAATTCTTTAGCTGGAGCCGATGGAGAGCGATATAAACATAATAGTAAAAGCTAATTTTAATTATACAGCTGTACGTTCAAATATACCCTCTTCTGAAAATCTTGCTATATCATTTCTTATTTTCCATGTGCTGCTGTATCTGAGATAGATGGCTACACCACCATAACCACTTTCTACAGTACGAGGATGCTAAATTGCACCATACCAAACTGTAGCATACAAGCTGATCACTCCTCTTCCAGTGTTCGCTGACGCAAACAGCAAGACAGAATAATTCTGCTTAAAGTTGTAATTGACAGTGACGATTAAATATAGTGAATAATTGAATTACTTAATGTAAATACGGCTTGAAATGATTTACTTGACTCGAGCTTAATAATTATTGAAAACTGGGAAAATAAGATTGTTATGTCAGTCTAAAGCTGACGTATATTAAATAGTATATTGTGAAACTAGGGGGAAAAGCAAAACATTCCTGGACGACTGTGGTAATTGCTGGACGAGGCGCAGCCGAGGCCAGCAACACAGGAGTCCAGGAATGTGCTTTTCCTACGAGTTGCACATACTATTTTTTATCCGATCGAAACTATCTGGAATAAGTACTTATAAAAATAGAGCCAAATCTTATAAAAACGGTGTTTTAAATTTAAACTCAACATAATATCAAGTTTTGAATCTAGCGAGTTTGAAATTTATTACGTAACTACGGAAATGGCATCTAAATGTTGCTTTTGATAGACGTCAGATCTGACAAACAAGGCGTTTGAATACAACAGAAATGTTACATTCCCGGCCTAGGACGGGAATGTTATATTCCCGGACAGTTATTTTCTATTCTCGTATAGTTATTGCATGTTGCCAAGCAACGAATACAATATACTGAAATCATGACTTTTTCGGTGAGAAAACACATCGGAAAGGTGTCGTTTTTCGTCCGATCGGATAAAAAAATATTTAAAGGCTTCGGGCATGCGTAATGTCGAACAAGAAAATAGACTTTGAGTGATAATGTAAAAATATCGATTTGCAGGTCAAAAAATTATTATAAATAAAGCGATAGTGCACAATTATTGTTCACCATCGCTTCTCTAATTATAGACGCTACTCTCAAGTAACTTTAAGTAATTCGGCTACCACAGTATAAACCCGTTGTATTTATTTTAATTGACTTGAAGTCAAATTTCAACAAGTTCAAAGTATAGTTTTCTACATTTAATAAGCCGAAAATGCCTTTTGACTTGAAGTCAAATTTCAACAAGTTCAAAGTATAGTTTTCTACATTTAATAAGCCGAAAAAACCTTTTTTTTTGTGGGAATAAACCAAACTTCCAATACACCTATTTATCTATTTTATAATAATGTTCCAAAAGGGAAACTTAGCAAGTATAATTGCTTTGAATTAATTGATTTCAATAATTGAATCGTTTTGATTTATTTTTTTTAATTGATTTTTATTTAACCCAATTTGAGGAAAAGACAATAAATAAAATATCCAAAAGCGTGTTAATGTTTTGCTGATTAATAAAAGGAAATAGAAACACAGAAATAATCATAATAATAATATTTGAATTATATCATGCATTTTAGACACTGTCGTTTTCGCGAACATTTAAGGAATACTATTGTTTGCTTCGGTTTAATTTATTTTAATAATTTTAGTTAGTCTGATGTCAATACATTTTGCATGATGTGTATTGTATAGTAATCTTGATTAGTGAGCATTTTGCTAATATTATTATATTATACATTATAATGTTTGGCTTCAAATATTGCAATTAGTTTACTTTCATATGCTTTTTTATATCTTCCATTTTCCTGTTCTTCTTTTTTTTTAATGAATAACGCCTATATTCCCAGTCCCTCACTTGGTTTTTACTGATGTTGTATTTAATATTTAACATGAAGACATATCATATGTATTTCTGCATATCTCCGATGGATTCTATTTTCTTTACTTCTTTTAAATTTGATTTGACATATATTATTTATGCTAATGTCAAATTAGAATTATGTATTAGTATTATGAATCAGTATAGTATCTTACTGTCCCATATATGTGCCTGTTGCAATTTACACCGATTTTAATATTGCTTTAAACCTGTCCTAAAATACCCAAATTTAAATGTCCAGCAGTACAACATGTGTTAACATAAAACAAAATACGTATTATAATAAATTACTTTTTTAAAATATATTTTTAATGGATCTCTTTAGCCGGAAACTTTTGGCCTCTTAATGTGTAGCGGTTAAAAATAAAGTGCTGACGACGACTGACAACTTTGCTAGATAGTTCTACATTTGTTTTGTAAAAGCGAGTTAATAAAAACTAATGGATTTTCCTGTGAAACAAAGAGGCTGATATGTTTGGATTTGTAGTAATAAATTCAATTTCAAATCTACTTCCGAGCTTTCAGTGATAAAGCAGATAAAATTTAATTAAAAGTAAATAAATGTTTAAATTTAATGAATTGAACCAGTTAATTTGAAACGAAAAACCACATTTTTTCATTTTATAGCTTTCTTTTAATCAATGACACCATGGGGCGATTCGGGAAAGTCAAACTGCACGAATGTACCTTATTTTCAATGGATGTTGAATTATTTAAATTTGATACCTACGTGTAAAGGAACGTATAACAATGAACACGAAATGGCTGCCAAATTGATGCTAGAAATTATATTCGCCTTTTATAAGACTATAAAATCATGACCTAAATAGAAATGAGAGGGTTTATGCTTTCAAATAATTATGATGATGTATTATTTTTAGGGCGGGCGCCAAATGTAAATGACGGCTGTTGCCATGATACCTACAACTTTTTATTCGTATCATGGGTTGTTACCATGATACAACTTTTCATTTGTATCATGGACTGCTGCCAGACTTTATATTATATTATGTATATATTAGATTGCATTTACTGTGTAACTGGACGTAACCCTTATGTATACGCCTTATTTCTCACATTATTGTTAATTTTAGCAAACAATGTGTAGGTACATTTTTTGTAGAAAATTTTATGAGGAATATTTTTTTATATAAGTTCTTTTATCATAAAGTGCACCGTTCTCGAGATAATCTAGAAAACTTGAAAAAGGGACTAAAAACGACGTCCTAGGGGATGATGCACACTTAGTATTTCTTATGTCATCCCTAACATTCCTACCAAATTTCAATACTTTCAGAATTGTGTCCGATATAAATCGTAATATTACTGAATTATCGGGATATATTGGACACCTCGATATTTAAAAAATATTGATACTTTTACCATAGTATCGAAACCATTTTTCCATTGAGACCGTCTTAACGAATCTGTAAGAAACTATCGATATTTTTTTGTAGGATACCAGCTCGGTAATGATTCGAAAATGCGCTGTCGCCCTGGAATGGATTACGATGAGGAATGAAGTCGAGTTGGTTTATATTCCTGGACACAGTGGCATTTTGAGCAAAAAATTGGCAGACAAGCTGGTACATTAGGGCGCTGGGGATGCAACTGAGGAACCGGTTGTAGGGTATCGAAAGTAATTCGATAGCTGAAGTAATATGTCTTCCTCGTTTAGTTTGTATGGGTTTTAAAATCGTGTATGCTGTAGAAGGCTATTATTTTTGTTTGAAATAATACAATTTAAATCACATAAGCTGGGATTACATTTTTAGAAAATATTGAAACACACGTGTGTATTCCTCAGCTCAGACAACATATATACGAGACGTCAGATGAAACTATTTTCTCTATATTGGTCGGAAACAATTTTTTTAAATAGCTTTAAATAGCTGCATTTTTATTTCGGTTTCGTTTAATTACAATACGCTCTCTCAAAAAGAAATTAATAGGCCCATTTTAAAAAAACCAAGTGCAACTGTTACTAAAAATGCTTTAATTGTATCAAAATACCTCTAAGCTCACGGAAAATTTGGAGACTAAAATCAATTTTTTTATTACAATTTGATCTAATAATATGGTTGATTATTTAAGTAATGCATTACCCTTTTTAGTCTAAAATGGATTAAGAATATTTGGATCTAGTACTAATAACTGCTTAATCTGAAAAGCATTTTGCAGATGCTCCCGCAACAACTAAAGGTAAGCGAGCACCGATATGCGCCGACCGCGCCGCACTCATCACAATTATAATAATCATTCTTAGCAATAATATAAATGAAAAGCGTCTACAGCCATTCAGAAAATTTGGGTTTTTAAATCCCACCTGTGCAGTTTGGACTTCTCGCATTTTCCATGTCTTTATGGTCCAGTAAATTGCTTTCAACAGATTTGGTAATGCAATGGCCACACATCGTGCTTGTGCTACCGGGGGCCTGGGTTCGATTCCCATCGGTAGCAAGGTGCGTTTTTATGTTTTTTAAGGTAATGTTTGTTTGTTAACAGTACTCATCATGCGAAAGCCCGAAAGACAAAGTAGAATTTATACCTTTAGACACGAGTGTAAAGAACCGGTTGACCAATTCACCTTGTATGTTTTCTTTAACTTACGCAGAAAATACAAAATTATGATGCATACACGGTGTCCCATACAAGAATGCACACTACAGGGATATCGTAAACCAGAAGAGGTTTAAAGATGATTAAATTAGAGAAAAGTTGCGCCTTGCTGAACTCTATAACGTCGTGTTTCGAAATCTCAAAAAATCCGATTACTTCCGAAGATATTTGGGAAAAACCGAATTTTCCCGATTTCGTTTTTGTTTTTTCTGACTTTATTTGTACAGATATGACAATACAAATTTCACATTGGCATTGCTACTTTTCTTGCTCTTCAAGTTGATGTTATTAGATTTTCAATCTGACGTTTCGTTTCTTAGCAACCATCATCAACTTTGCTTTTTTAAATGGTCGAAAAAATTTGTTTTATTCCTAAAAAACTCTAATTTTAATCGTAAATTCAACGACATATCGCTCTTAATATTTTTCCGACGTTTCGGATGAAAAAAACCATCATCAATGTTATTTGATGATGATTACGAAGGAACGAAACGTCAATCAAAAACATAATTACGTCATCATGTAGGGGGGGAAAATGGCATAGGAATGTGAATTTTATTTTGATCTGTCTTCTTTTCTGAAATCAGAAAAAAATTAATTGCCAAAATTTATGTTTACAATTTCAAGAATTCGTAGATTTTTTCTGTTTCTACTGTAAGATATACTTTTTTAATTTTTATTGTATTTTTCTCCTCTACAGCATGACATCATTCAATTCTTGATTCTACGTTTTGGCTCTTCTCGACCATTATCAACTTTTTTTAAAATAATCCCAAAATTTTAAGCCTTAACTATTATTAGGAAAAGTAAGCAAAATGTTATCATCAAATAATTAATTGCGAGTTATTCCAGTTACAGCGTCTTGAAATAGTAGGCTTTGAAACGCATTTGTTTAAATAAATCATGTCGGTCTATCAGTATTGCCGATAAATCGACATTTTTACGTAAAGAAGTAGATTTAGTTCGGAAATTACCGATTAAATCTAAACTTTTTCTTGTCTTGTGATAGTGTGAGTGTTTTTTAATGATGGGGCATTTTTCAAATGAAGAAAAATTGCACGTGTTATGTTGTTATATTGAAAGCCATAAAAATTGTTTCGACGCTGAAAGGCAATATTTGCTCAAATATCCAGAGCGACGCCAACCTGATAGATCCGACTTCTCACAAACCTAAGGGAATATGGTGCATTTCAAAAACCAGTGTCGCATAGAGTAAAGACGAACGATCCAGAACAAACATTAACCGTTTTATTGGCTGTACAAGAAGAAGATACTGTGGGATTAAGATCAATCGAAAAAGAGCACAATGTTCCTAAGTCCAATGCTCAAAGGATACTTCACAAAGAAGGTTATCGTCCATTTAGATTCCGGATTTGTCATAGTTTAGTGCCTGGTGATCAACAGCGCAGAATGATTTTTTGCGAGTGGCTGACAAAAATGTGTGATGAAGATCGTGAATTACCAAGAACTATTCTTTGCTCAGACGAAAGGTATTTTTGTAACAATGAAATTTTTAATCGACATAATCGACATTATTGAGCAAAGCATAATGAACATCGTGTATGATCATTGAGGCACCAGCAACATTTTGGCTTTAATGTGTGGTGTGGTATTTTAGGAACAAGGATTATCGGACCAATAATTTATGAATGTACCCTAAATGCAGAAAGATATTTCCAGTTCTTGAGTAAAGATATTGAAGATATTCTTGATTACATTCCTCTGGCAGAAAACAATAGTATTTGGTTTCGGCAAGATGGGGCACCTCCCCATAACTCTCGGAACAACGTTGAATGTCTAACAGAACGTTTTCGGAACAAAGTAATCGCCACTAATGGCCCAATAAGATGGCCTGCGCGATCTCCCGACATCAATCCGTTGGATTTTTTCTTGTGGGGCTATCTCGACGATGAAGTCTACTGGAAAACGTACGAAAATGCAGAACAACTTAGAGCCGAGGTTCAAGCCGCTATTGCAAGGATAACGCCAATGATGCTAGAAAACGTAATGAATAAAATTGTTTACCGTTGCTACGTTTGTTTAGAGAATGAGAGAGGACTTTTTGAACATATGATTAAATAAGATTGTTTCAATGAACTGTTTTGCAGCGTAGAAATAAAATATTTTGTTTTTTGATAATAATATTTTGCTTACTTGCATGTATGTGTTGAATTCAGAATAAAAAGGACCATTTAACTGTCCTGAAATAAAATTTTGGGATTATTGTAAAAAAAGTTGATAATGGTCGAGAAAAGCCAAAACGTAGAATCAAGAATTGAATGACGTCATGCTGTAAAGGAGTAAAAGACAATAAAAATGTAAAATTTATTTTAATATATCTCTTACAGTAGAAACAGAAAAAAATCTACGAATTCTAGAAATTGTAAACATAAATTTTGGCAATTAATTCTTTTCTGATTTCATAAAAGAAGACAGATCAAAATAAAATTCACATTCCCATGCCATTTTTTCCCCTCTACATGATGACATAATTATGGTTTTGATTGGACGTTTCGTTCCTTCGTAATCATCATCAAATAACATTGATGATGGTTTTTTTCATCCGAAACGTCGGATAAATGTTAAGAGCGATATGTCGTCGGATTTAGAATTAAAATTAGAGTTTTTTAGGAATATCGACCATATAAAAAAACAAAGTTGATGATGGTTACTAAGAAACGAAACGTCAGATTGAAAATCTTTTAACATCAACTTGAAAAGCAAGAAAAGTAGCAATGGCAATATGAAATTTGTATTGTCATATCTGTACAAATAAAGTCAGAAAAAAATAAAAACGAAATCGGGAAAATTCGGTTTTTCCCAAATATCTTCGGAAGTAATCGGATATTTTGAGATTTCGAAACACGACGTTGTAGAGTTCAGTAAGGCGCAACTTTTCTCTAATTTAATCATCTTTGTACCTCTTCTGGTTTACGAGATCCCTGTAATGTGCATTCTTATAGGGGACACCGTGAAGGTAAAATAGCACAAAACGTTTTAATTCTAGGTTTTCAAATCCCTCTTTAAAACATAAAGTGCGCATGCGGGTTTGTGAAAGCCAAAATATCCCGGTGGCTGTAGAAGGAATGGCCAAATGTAGCGCAAATGCTAACAATGTTGCCAAATTGCGTTAGCAATTTCGCGCTTCGCATGACCCTCCGTTCGCTATGGGCCCGCAACCAACAAAAACTAACCAAAACTACCCCAAGACATGCCAAAAATTAAGAAAAACATTTTACAGAACCTTAAAAAAAAATAAAAAATTAGTCTTGCCACTGGATTCGAACCTGGGCCATATGAACGTAAACTGCAGATGCGATAGGACCTCGCCATAGGGCGATCGTAATACAAATGTAGTTGTTTTTCATGCGTTGGGTCAGGCATTAAATGCTTGCGTATATGTGAAGACGAAATGCCCTATAGCAGAACCTTATGCGTCTGCAGTGTACGTATATACAGTTTTTCGTTGACCGAGTCGTCTACACCTTTGGTAACTTGCTTCCTAGTGAAATCCAGAATTGGTTCCGGTTCTTCAATTGCATTCCCAGTCCCTTATCGGATTAACTCGTCTGACCGTTTTTCACCCAAAATGCCACTGTATTCAGGAACCTCAACCAACTCGACCTTATACTTTGTCGTGATCCAATTCAGTCATTTACCTTATAATACTACGTAGTAATATAATGGCAATGATTCCAGAGCGTCCGCATATATCTGAATTATTATGGAGTTGGTCCTTGGTGCGCAGATCGCCTTTAACTATACGAGCATTTTTTATTGTTTACTATTGACACCTGTTTATTGTCGCCCTGTATGCTACCATTACGATAGAGTTAACCTCTGCTTGGAAGATCGTGGTATATCTACCCAAATTGTAGCCTTTGGAAATACCCTGATCATCCTGGATCCCTTTGAATGGTTTGTGTCCAGAGTTCTGGGGCCGTCGCCGTAACATACAGACGAGCTAACGGATCATATGTCGTCATCTAACCATTATCACTGAATGCATTTCTTAGTGTTAACATCCTATTGAACCTTAGGCGTTCTTTGGTCAGAGACGCTCTGATGGCGGACAGAGAGATCCCTTTCTCTGTCATTATCTTAACTCTTGCATGACCTATACTAGTTGTAAAGACTCAACCAAGGGGTGCTATATTATTTCCCCTTGAGTTACTAGTTGAGTCAGGTTCATTCATCCAAGGCCCAAATAATAGGCTTGAGTTACTTAACTCTATGTATTGATTGTATATATTGAACAGTCTTACAATATCAATGATCAATGATGATACCCAGTTACGCTACATTACCAATATGAACTCTAATCAAGTCAGCGTGTATTGCCAACGTGTGTACTAGTATGCAGTTTATAAAATATGTAATGTAAGTATTTAGCAATTACAATATCCTCTCGATATACAGGGCATATACTTATACCGTTACATACTGTCCCTTTATTCTGCCAAGCTACAGAATCTTTCTTGCATATGTATCTCTCCTTATGTAGGTCGGAGAAGATGGACCTCGTATGACCTCGTCAAAATAATATTTGATGGCTACTTGTAACTGATCGGGAAATTAAAATTGTGTTATAGTATCATTGACTCTAATACCTGGCCCTATAAGATTCTACAGGATTTAATACCAATACATTTAGAACAAAATCAATTTGAACGAACTTCATATTTAATATATTAAAAAAAAATAGAATATGGTATTTAAGAATGTCCAAAAAATGTAAGAAGTCATACTGAGCTAGAGAAAAATGGACTAACTTGAACTAATTGATTATTTACTTCAATGTGACGCTGAATCTTCTGTTTTTAAAACCAACAGTATTCGTCCATCTGCGTTGCGTCCCCACGACTTTGATAAAAAGGATTAGTATCGTGTTGGAACCTTTCTCCTTGTTTTGTCATTAAATCCGCCCAAGGCTGGTAAGAATTCACCCCTAATTAATGCCAGAGCATATTTGATTTTTGTTTGTTAGTTTTTTGGAATCCTGGCATATTCTGAAGTTATGCCAAAGCGTATTATGTTAATAAAATAAAATAAAGTGAAAAGTCGACAATCTATCTTCTACTTCTTGTGGAAGTTACAAAAATAACCGCAAGCAATCGTGCAGTTTGTCTGTAACAAAGTGGATATAGCTAAAGCAAGCTTTTAACGCCTGTTTTGATCTACAAACAACTTTTGTAAGCGAGCCAGCGCAGTCGAGTTTAAGTAGTTATACAAATAAATTCGAAGCTTTTACCAAAATATTAAAAGGCTTTTAGCGAGGCCGTTACATTTTCGATGCAATCTTGCAAATGTCTCTTCTCTCATTGATGTATTTGTCTCCTAAATGGTCGACTTAATGTCCTTTAATTCTTCTGAACGGTTCAATACTTTAGCTTAATTGCATTAAAAGGTTTTCAATTTGATTTAGTGAGCTTTTAAATGAGACAGATTTAGTTTAAAGTTACGCAACCGAAATTTAGATAGATAAACATCTGAATAATATCATTTTACTATATGGCGGGCTTATTTAATAAGGTGTTCGGTCTTTTCAGAAAAATAATAAATATGAAATGATGACTAGTCATAAAACGATAATAATTAATCTAAGAAATAAGGTTAGTTTGGGTGTAGTCTGTAGCATTGGCTACAAGCTTTATAATTTGGCAAAATAATAATAAAACGAACAGCAAATGCAGGAAAAAAAGGTTCGGTTGGAAGTTTAGGAGCAAGAAAATTAGAAACGCCAAACCAAAAAAGAAAACAATTGGGGAAGCAAATGTGTTAAATCAAAACACCCAGTGTTAACTAATTAATGGTCCTACTCAAGGATAATAAACAAGAGAAGATGGTTAGGTCGGCCGGATTTTTTCACTCACAACTATTTTTCTTGTTTAGAGTTTATACAACTGGTGTTTAAACTCAACATTTTAAATGGATAATAGAATTACACTATTGTTACTTTCTAAAACGTATTTTTTGAGACTGTGGATGTGAAATACTAGCGAGAAAGGTATAGGTTTATCCATATGAGATACATGCTTCTTGCGTGTTCTGTGGATACATGTACGATTTAGAAAAATCTGGACGAATATTAAAATTCTTTCTATTTTTGACACCATCAGTTTAATGGTCTACACTCTACACTGTATGATAATATTAGGGTTAGGTATTATCAAAGAAAATCTTTAGCAACATTTTCTTTGGTATTATATAATATATACGGGGTACCACAGAGCTCTATCCTAGGACTAGTGCTGTTCAACTTGTTTGTGAATGACCTTCCGTTAAGATGTATCTGAAAAGATCATAATCTACGCAGATGACTCAACATGTATTATTGGTGACTGGAGCTATGAAAATTTAAGAACTAAAACAGAGAGAGTAATCAGCGAATTGACACACTGGCACTGGTATAATGCAAATAAATTAAAACTCAACCTTGATGAAACAAATTACATTTTATTCAAGAAACGGAACATCACACACATACACCAAATATACACCTTAATAGTAAAACCAATCTGAGAAACCCAGCAGAGATCAAAATCCTTGGACTCACTGTTGATAATGAACTTCAGTACAAATCACACATCACTGAATTGAAGGATAAACTGAACTCAATTTGTTACTCTACGCGTCTATTGCAACAAGTTACGTCACCCACAGTGCTTTAAATAGTAAGCATACTTTGGTCACGGTAGAATTAATGAACGGTAGCGTCAAATGCATAAAAATCTCGATTTTGCCGCCTGAGGTAAGAGCGGTTCAATCCAGTTTTCTCATAGACTCGCAGAAACTCTGGGGAGTTTTAGCACAAACGTATTATACGAGGGCGAGGGAGACATTATTTAGGGACTGTTGTTGCGTTTTCTATAACGATGGTTGGATTTTGTGCAGTGGATAACTATTTCAATAAAACTGATGGTAAAAAAAATATTTTTTAGATTCCCAAAAGATCCTTTCAGGTATGAATAAATTTATCTAGAATTAAAATTCCTACCTACTTGGTTTTTTAAAAAGGGATCAGATAAAAATTAGGCATGAAAATATTATTCATAAAATTGTGCACTCCATACATTCCTTAATCAATCATGTTCCCTTTTCAAACCATTTGGTTTTGTGCTAATCATAAAATGTAAGATTAAACTTATAGTTCGCATTCATAGCATAGGGGTGGAACCAATAAAACTAAAATATTTTATATCTAAATAAACCAAAACAATGCAATTGCAAATGGAAAAACACCATCATCATTTCCCCAAATTTCAATTACGGGTGTTAAGGGAGCGGTGACCATAAAGGGGTCGTTTATTTTTGTAGAAGAGATTGTAGCTCAGGTTATCAAACTATTATGGGCCTGAAAATATGTAGTTTAAGCACAGCTTATTCAATAACCAGCTACTCATCTTGCGGCGGCATCCTTTGATTTGGGAAAGTCAAGTGAAAATTTTAGAAGAGGGCCATGAGTTAATATTTTTCTAAACGTCTGGGCATCCGAAGAAAACTTTTGACAGTTCGTTTAATTTAATATACGATGTTTTATCGTCTAAAATCCGTTTGAAAACGATTTTAAATGGCAAAATTTTATGAAAATCCGAAATTTCCGGTCGTTTTAGGGCAATAGCCGTAGTTTCGGGCGAATTTGTCGTGGATTTTGAAGGGAATATTCATTTTAAATTCAGTTCGCTTCGTGTTATTACATTGCCTGAAAAATCACGAGACCGTGAAACTGAACCGCTAAGGGCACTGTCAGGATGCGTAGTGCCCGACACTCCAACTTTCCGATTTCGATAGAGATGAATAGCTGGTTATTGAATAAGCTGTGGTTTAAGTCTAAGACGCTGCGTTGCGTGACCGTCAAAACCAATAGGATTGATTCCGGCCTATAAAGAACCGTTTTATAATAGTGAAAAAATAGTAATATTAAGATACTTGTTTTAAAATACCATATTTTTTCGCATGATCACTAAATTAGGAAACGACCCGCTTGCGTGGAGTTTCCTAACGTGCGACGCGACGTGCGAGTGCGCTAAATGTCATTTAAAACGTGTATTTTATACTCTTTTTTCTATTTTGCAGGTTTTTTAATGAAAACTATTAATTTAATCCCGATCAACAGTTGGGCGGCCATATTATCATTTTTGGCGTCTTTATTACTAGAAATCCCATTGAAAGCGATGTCGAAATTTTTGCTAGTGGGCCTTGACATTGAACAATTTTGTTAATATCCTAGCAACCAGTCAACAAAAGCCGTATCGAAAAGAAGTTCTTTTCGACACGCATTTGCGTATCAAAATGGAATCATTTAGTATATTGTGCAACAAGTGCTGAAAATAAGACTTTTCACACCAATGAGACAGTTTGGTGAAACGAGCCGTAGACGAGTGTCATAAAGTCTTTTCGGCACGTGTAGCACACTATAATTTTTCTACGACTGCTACATAGGATCTGGGTGCCCCACTGGGAGTGTGGTAGAAACTTACATGTTACCTATATGGGAAAATTTTTATTATTGATTTATCAGAAAATGTTATTCCTAGCGAAAGAAACTACGTGAGTAAGAGATTCTCGCTAAACTATAACTAGGGACACAGTCCTAAAATGGGGCCACCGGTCTGGGGTCTCTATTTTCTATATATTCGGAAAAAGAGGCTCTGGGGGCGAAGCCCTAAAATGAGGCCCCAGGGGCCGAAACCCTAGAATGGAGCCTATGGCACGGGAGGACCATTTTTTGCAGATTTTAGAATGGAGACCCAGGGCGAAGCCCTAAAATTGGGCCCCAAGCATTAAAAGGGGGGCCCTGGTATAAGAGTACCATTTTCTACAGTTTTGCAAAAATGTGCTACTGGGGGGGTGAAGCCCTAAAATTGGGCCCCCTTTTTTAGAGATCTGGAAATTAGATCTCTGAGGGCGAAGCTCTAAATCGGAGACGAAGCCCTTTAATCTAAATACCCGAATAACCGTGTGAAAAGTATACTTTGCATACGCCGTGTGCAAAGTATACTTTTCACACGATGTCTGAAATGTCCAATTTTCAAGAGCAGTTGTTAGTGCGTTTTTGTCTATTTTCAGGGCAGTCGTAGAAAAAAGTTATTAAACAAACTTTGCGTATATTATGTTTTGGGTTACTAAATACCTTAGAATTATATTAGTTTGGGTTTGTACTAAATTTGTCTTCAATTTCGAAGAAATTAATATTTTTGTACTATAAGCTACATTACACAAAACTTGTTATTAAATGCATTGTTTATTGTTTTATTATCATTTGAACTTTCACACATTCTTAAGAACCTGTCGTGAAGCATCCATAATCTAAATATTATTTCTAAATATATTAAAATTAGAGTGTCGAATGAAAGTAATTAAATTGTAAATGACTTATTAGTAGAAACTGACTCCATGCGACAATAAAATTTAACGAAATGCACGTCCCCTCGTATAGGACGTGATCTAACGACGGCAAAGTCAAGCAAGCAGGTGCCTGCCGGTGCTCTTTGATCTCAATACTTCAAGGGATTTGAGCTCACTGACGTTACTGTTCCTTGCCTATACTGTGCTTTGGTTACTTTCATTCCAAAATGTGTTACGCAATTCAGTTCAGGAGAGGTGGCAGTGGAATAAAGTGAGAATACAGAAGCTAGAACCGAGAACCTCATGTAAACAGTATTTTAAATGTAACAGTATAATGACCCTCACATCTTGTTAGTTATATAAAATTCTGCAAATGACACATAATAGGATCAAAAGGAATTTGCTTACTAACGAAAATAATCGCTGTAATCTTCGTAAGGATGTCATTATTTGGCCTATCTTTCCAATTTTAACTAAATTGTTAAAATGTACCGGGTGGCCAACTAAGAATGGTACTCGGCTATATCTCGAAAAGTAATTGTACTAAAGTGGCCAAGAGAAAATGTTGGAAATTATTTTTAAGATTCCAAAATGGCAGCCGGGGCGTAATAGCTATCCTAAATTTTAAAACCCTATTTTGCAAAATTTTCTTAAATTAAAGATGGTAGAATGCATTGCCATTTTAGAGCCGAGAGAAATTCGATTCTTTTTTGTTAAACACTTTTGGCTCTATCCCTTAATGGAAAGTTCGAACATTTTCGTAAATAAATGTCAATAACATCAACACGGCTGAACGGATCTTAATAAACTAAGAGTTGTTGAAAAGGGCTTTTCTTAGGTTATCAACTGTGTCTTGAATGGGGTGATTGCGCTTTCATAACTAGCCGCTAGAGGGTGTTTTCTGACATTAAATGCAACGATAGTACTTTATTTTAAACAAAAGACAGCCAAATGATAGCCTAATGCATCAGTGGAAACCGCACCTCGATATCTCTTACCTAACCTAATATATAAATAGAAGAAATCTGATTTTAGGACATTTTTTCGTAAGATCCGTTGTTATTAAATCCTAAATATGCTTATTTTACCATAATATATAATAAAAAATATACCTGCCAATATCTTGAAAACCATACCATGGAGAATTGTGAAAAGTGAGATCAAATTTATCCCCTCTAAAATTATCAAGAGATTTTATTTTACCTATCATAAAAAATTGCTTAAGGGAACCCAGTATATATGAAACATTAAAAACAATCTTAGAAGTATAAAAAAATAGAAACAATTCGATAAGAGAGAAAGCAAATCTAACAAAGGCCTCATAAAAATGATACTCGATATAAAATGTAATTTTTTTAAATCTTAAAACTACCAAAACTTACTTGTGACCTTTCAAAATATTTTGAACCATATTAGCCCTACAAATTCCCACCTCTCTATGTAGGGTGGATCAAATTCAATATATTATTATGCCATTACATTTATAATATTTTCTTCGGTTCGGCATCTAGGTTGATTTCTATGCACCGAAGCCTACGAAAAACTCTGCTCATATTCCAGAGAACTGGATGGAATAATCCCTGGACGCAACTGTTACATTTCACATACATTCGAAATAAACCCCAATGATATCGAATTCCTCATCATTCGTTAAAACGCATCTCAATATAAAACTTTTCAAAATCTCAAAAAGCAAACTGCCTCAGAGAAAACTTTACAATATTGCTTATTCCTTTGACAACGCGTGATTAACACGATTCGTTTTGTTTAATTTTTTAAAGCCTACTTTTTATTCTTAACGGTATATTTTGGCATATAAATATATCTAGTTTTTGATATAGCTAGCCATTTTTGGAGAACTTATTTCAAAACAAAAATATGAATTTTCCACCGGTAGAAGTGTTTGACATGTTTCGTACTTATTTGCAATGCAACTGTTGCCGCTGGCATACTTGGTTTCTTTTTAAAAGTTCGATTTTGTGTGGACAGAAGGGCAATATTCACTTATATTGAATGAATATTAATCATTATTGAGATTTTTAATATAATGTTAGTATTTTATTGTATATTGTGGTAAAATAAGTATAATTAGGATCAGGGGCGGATTGGGATGGTCAAAGCGGTCCGGGAATATAGGACAAGCAAGCAAATAATTTTTTTGACCGCCCGCCGCCGCGTCGCCCGTGGGCGTAGACGTAGTCTCATCCACCGAAGCCGAAATATTTTCGGGGTGCCCCGATAAAATCATTAAAAAACAAAATTGGGTCCCTTGTGACCAATAGATTTATATTTATGAATAAGAAGAATATGAAAAACGAATAAAAAACGTAAATATGATGATTAATGTTAATTACATTAAATAAAATGAAAAGACATCCAAGTAAGGTACACTTCAGGGGTGTTACGCGCATTGTGGACATTCAGGAAAACTAGACACTGACGATGACGGCCAGCGTCCTAGCCGATTATCTTATCTTAACATTTACTACCAGAATGTACGTGGCCTGCGAATAAAGCTCACTGCTCTCACATGTAACGCAGCCCTGCATAACTAGCAGGTTATAATGTTGACGGAAACCAATTTGTGTGGTGACATCCCAGACGCAGAACTGGGCCTGAGCGACTACTGTGGCTTTAGAAGTGATCCATTTAGAGAAACAAGCAGCTAGAAGTGGTTGGGTGGAATATTGTTGGCCATACGCTGATGAGTAACCTGCACTTTCTTTCCTACTACCGCACTTTTATGTTTATGTAACCATTGGCTCTCCAAAAGTGCGGTGCATCCTCGGCTGTGGCTACTTGCGTCCTGAATCTACAATTGATCTTTACTTAATGGATATTGACACAGCTGACATGATTTCTGAGGACTACCCAGAGGCTGAGCTGTGGGTGGCTGGAGATTTCAACCTGCCTAAGGCCGCATGGTCTAACGAGGACATAATGTGCAGTGGATGTTCCTTCTGATGATGTATATGTCTCACCTCAAGTCGCCCGAAATATTGCTGTAATCTCGGACCTTTGTGTTTTTCATGTTTTTGAAAATAATTTTATTCATAATGCAAGTAGAGTTTTCCTTGATCGAATCCTTTGTCACAAAATGTTTCTCCAACCCCTTTGTTTTGGCCTAGCTTTACCGCAATCATAGCACACCCTAAAAACGCCTGGATGTGAACACTGACTTTAAATCTGCGAACTTGATATTGATAAATAATTACTCGGGCGATTTCTATTGGGATAACCTGTTATATAATCTGGATGTGGATTCTATGTTAAACACATTTTATGACATTCTTTATGGTTGCTTCGATTTATTTGGGCCAGTCAAAAAGGTGCCCAGTGGAGTGTTTCCTAGGTGACACAGTCGGGACCTAATTGATCTAATAATACAGAAGAAGATTGCACATAAAAGTTACAAGAATAATAATTCCGCTAAAGTTCTCTCAAACTTAAGATCTCAGCGTGCAGTTCTTTCCCGGGAATGTTTTTGAATTTTTGTCCAAAACACCGAAAGAAACATTTCTACTAACCCTAAATTATATTGGAACTTCTGTAATTCTAGACGCAGCACGTCTGAGATACCTAATCTACTCACTCTTGAAAATAAAAGGGCTGATATGGATCCTGGAGTCGCCAACCTGATTGCAGAATATTTTTCCTGTGCAATTAGGAGTTGTGACATGCCGAACTTATTAGCTTGAATCGTCACAAGGGTCCAGGTCCCGAAAATATTCATCCTATGTTTGTTAAAAATTGCCCCTTTATACTCGCTACACCTTATTTTTAATAAATCATTGGAAAGTTTTGTTGTCTTGAGATAAGTCTAACATAAAAACCCATATGTATCATCAATACCATCCAACAAAATTTTGAAAGTCTTGTAACTAAATATCTAAGTTCATTACTGTCTCCAGAAATCATTAATCAGCAGTTTGGGTTCTGTGCGAGAAGAAATACTGAACTAAATCTCCTCATTTATTCGCAGTTTATATTACGGACCTTGGAGGGTGGTGAGGACGTCCATTCCATCCATACGGACTTCTATAAGGCCTTTGATAAGTTTCCGCACAGTATACTGATAAATAAACTTAAATCGTTGGGTATAAATGGACCCCTACTCTCCTGGTTGGACAGCTACCTTTCGGAGAGGACTCAAATTGTGAAAATTAACAATTTTCTGTCTAATGAAATTCCTGTGCCACCTGAAGTCACACAGGGTTCCGACAGTGGACCGCTTCCTTGTAATGTTTTTATCAATGATTTTTCACCGCGCTTCTTGGTCCTTGGAATTTCTTCTGTTTGCAGATGACCTAAACCGTTAGGTAATCTCAGATCTTAACGACCGCATTGCTTTGCAGGAGGATGTCCACAAATTTGAGGCTTGGTGTCGCAATAGTGGTATGCATGTTAATATTTCTAAGTGCAGTCTCTCATGATATTGTTGACTATCTCTATCTCACTTCCAAAATCACTTTGTATGTAAAACCATTTAATGCGAGAATCATCCCAACCTTTTAGCAAACATATCACCGGACCAACTACAGTAAAAATTACTTTGTTTCCAGGCCCATGTCTCTTGTTAATCAACATCCTCTCCTAAATTTTTGCTGTCCACTTAAGCATTTTGAAATGCAATTGTCTCAGGTGAACCTTGCTAGATTGTAACATACCGTTAACATTGACTTACTTTATTTTATTCTGTGAATAGCTTGATTTGTAGGACCAAAATAGGAATAGTTTTTATGTGCTTTGAAATAATAGTATTATTTCTATATTTTCTTTTTGCTATTTCGCTTTTGCTGTGAGGCTGTTCACTCATTTATATAGCATACACATGTTAGATTTAGGCTTGATTATACTTTTGTTTTATTATTAAAAAAAAAATGGCACTGCCTTCAATAAATAAATAAATAAAATGGAACAAAGTACTTACATATTCATTATCACTTATGCATTGGGAATAAAAATATGTTAAATATCCATCTTGCTATATATGTGTGAAAGTTAAATCACACAATATAGTCTCTATTCGCTTTTAAAGTCATATTCAGTGCTATGAGCAAATTATAAAAGCCAGAACAGTCATGGCTAAAGAAAATAGCAGTAGAAAAAATGTTATATACTATATGGGATCTAAGTATATTAACCAGGCTCAAAGTCAAAGTATTTTGCCATCCATTGCTATTGCTCATGCGCACACTTGTTCTCAACTAAGTAAATGTTACTTACACCCCTTATAGCATAGATAACTATTACACTTAGTATTGGACGATGCCTACTTACATTACCTAGTTAGATTAGCCAAGCTAGGACATTGCATGAACACTGGTAGCTGAGAATATGTAATAAGTGATATTTCTAAGGTATTTTCATGCAGTACTTCTTATATCATCTGTTATTTAGAAAAATGAAGATTATAGTTCGAGCATGAGCGATTGATTGATTAGGCAAGTAATAATTAATAATGGATATCTATTCTGTACTTTTTTCTGATATGCGATCACTAGTAGGAACTGTCATATGTCCAATATTAATAACCATTCCAATAATATCATCAAATGACTTATAAAGAATAAGAAATATGTTGTTGAATAAACACAGTTTATGAATTAATTACTATGCACATGTATACAAATTCAGGTTGTTTAAGTATTAAGTTTATGAAGGTTGTTGGTAAACCCAAACCCAACCTACACTTACCTAAGAGTTATGATTGTTCTCTATACTATATATAGGCTCTTGTTCAATTACAATTTTACTTTATGTATATTTATTACCTCATACCTTATATATGTATTTATAATGTTTTCATACTCAAGGGACATGAAGAGTGTATATTATATATAAAATTTACATAGATATATTATACACATAAAAA
>MU193587.1:0-15653 GCA_016904865.1 Pissodes strobi
ACATATATATACTCGTATATATATCAAAGATCCTTCATATCTAGTAACAAGAAGAGTAAATTAATATTAGGAATCAGTTATCGGCTGACTCTAAATTACACCAGAGCTGGACGTGAAAGGGCATTCTTCTCAAAAAAAAAAACTGCCCAACACATGTAAATTATTTAGAAACCTCCTATTGTTAATCCTCGTGGATCGAGGAACATGTTTAGCGATATACGAAATTAATAATTTTGCCATAATAAATCACGGTTCTTGCATCTTCACAGTATCAAAACTCAGTTGAATCAAGAGTACAGCAACAGGACACTCGTTGACAAGCAACTGTCAAAACTGTGTTGTTCATCACTTGTATGGAAATTCTTGAAAAATGTTTTATCTAAGAAAAGAATATGTATTTTGATTCCATCCTTTCCTTATGCAATAAAATTGGCATATATTTATAATTTTATAAACTTAAATAGTTCTGGTAAAACTAGAATTTGAATAAGTCGCATTGGCGCACTTTTCCCATTTCGGGGAAGTTTTGATCGATACTTGTACTGTTAGGGCCAAAAACCAAAGGGCATTAAAATCGAAGCAGAAAAGAGACTTCATGATTTTCAATCTATAAGATAGCGCCCTGATAGGAGAAATGTGATTAACCGAACGATTAATATAAATCAAATTGACCTTTCGAATATTCTTGTACATGGTGTTATTTCTGCGATGTATATACAAAAATATTACTTCATCGTGGTTCTGGAACACCATCTTAGAAAGAAATTTAAGACGGTAAAAAAAAAGTTCATCGCTACAGTAGCATAAATTTTTTTCATCAACTACTATTTTTCGAATTCTAGTATAGTTTAATATTTCTCAATTAATAAAATTAATGGATATTTATTTGGCTTAGCAGGTGTCAAACTGTAGTTACTTTCCGAAATTTCGCTTTAGACTGCACGACCTTAAGTGCTAGTTTCTTTAAGTCGAATATCCATATTCCTACAATAATTACTAATGCTGCAGTTGTATTAATAATCGTTTTCAGCATAAATACTTGAATAATAAAGATATCCATGTTTGAAGAAACTGGGCCTAAGAGATCGTTACTCCACGAGATAAAAACGCTGAATAAGCCACGTATTTCACGAACCCGTGACTTAGTGACGTGACTGGTGGTTGCATATTTAAAGTTTTTATGATTCAGGGAGCCTTATTTTAACAATTTTTTGGAAACAACCATGGGATTTCGTCTATCACGTGTCATAGAAAATATTTAAATCGAAGCCTTTGAACAAAATACTTTGGCATCACCGGGTGAAACCAATATAATGCCGATGAATATTTTGTCTTGCCATCCGAATTACTACCATCCCTAAATAAAATCCAAAACATACCTTACTTACTAATTGGCAGGTAGGCTCATTCAGTTTGTGATCAAAAATTGGTATCGTCAAAAAGTAAAAGGAGCTCTTGTTATTATACCGTGAAAATATTACATACTTATCTTACTTCTGGACAGGAGACTAATAAGAATACATCAATAGGCAATGTAGGTATTGAGTTTTCACATCGAGTTAGTGCCTAGGCACTCTTACTCGGTTCTGATCTGGTTTTGGAAATTTATGTAATGAAATTATGTGTGATGTAGGGGGAGACTCAGGGCGTTACCTCTTCACACGACTTTTACGCCTAAAGCCTAGAATGGCGGCGCACTCCCCGCATAGTCCTTTATCATGGAAACCCCCATTTTTAGGCGGGGACCAGGCCCAGGGCATCAGCGATGCTCTCACTTCTATTCTGATTGGCTTAGTTATGATGTTATTAGTATATATTTTTTGGGTTTTTAATTTTTATATGTGTATGTGTGATGTACGGGTGTTAGGCGTCGAGTGAAAGTAATATGTTTTTGTGTACTGTTCAGTTTGGGTGTATTGCTCTGTTAAAGAGTGTTGTAATGAGTGAATTTGTGTGATTTTGTACTTGCTCTAAGAGCACTGTGTGTTTTTCTGCCAAGAAATCGTTTATTATGTGTATCTCTGTGTGGCGTATGTACCAAGGTGCATTTACTATTTGTCTTAGTGCTTTGTTTTGGAATCCTTGTAGTTTCTTTTTGATAGTATGTTTGTATGTGTGGGTGTATGGGTGTGTGTGTGTGTGAATAATAATTTCATTTGTGACTCTATCTCGAAAGGATATGCCAGACATTGTCGGTCCATTTCCTTTTGGGTCACCGTAATTTTGCTAGTCGAGATTTTGGCTAAAAAATAATAATAATACTATTTGTGTTGTAGCTTAGGGAGAACGAAATTGTACATTTTCCGTATCAAATAGCTTGGCATCTAACTCTGTAAAACATCTGTCAGTTTTCCAAATACCGCCCATATGGGACCTGCCCTGCATCTAGAATGTCTGGTTGTCACTACTTATTGGTGTGTACAGGTCAAGTATAAATACCTAGCTTATTCAGTGTTTTGATGTCGTGCACAAATACTCTGAATATGTCTGATGTAATCCACGACGGAACGTTGGATAGTACCAAAATCCATCATTTCTAAGTTAACGAATTGTTATTATAGTTAAATCCCTGTTTTAATAATACTGGTGGTATGTTTCCATGTAGTTCTATATGTTGATTTCACAATCACCAAAATTATTAAAATAATTGGATAGATAAATAAATTTGAAATCGGACTAATATTAGTTATATATAAGGTGTTCCATACAAATACACATTCTGTATTGAAGTTTTAAACAGCAGTCATCTATCAAAACTATTTGAACTAATATAAATAATGTATGAATTTAATTCAAGCTGCGGTATAAATACATATAGAAAGTATCACAGTCTACAACAATTTCAAATCTGATAGAAAAATGAAGCATTACATTTTCTTATGATGCATCCAAATGAAAAAATAAAATTAAGAAAACAACTGCAATATTTAAAAGGCATCTAATTACCAAAGTTATCTATAATACAAATGAAAACTGTTATTATTTTCGTAATATGCCTTGATTGCTGCAATTATATCGATCAAATTACTTTTAATTTAGATGCAAATAGGGAACTGATCTATTAGTATTCTTATTCTAATTATGAAATGGTTCATAGCGGTTGGCAGTTGATATTACTTACTATTGTATATAGAGAGAGTGGTGTATATAGGGAAATTGAAGCTGATGTGGGAAGAAAGGATATATGGGTGGAACACTATGTTGCGAATATTACCTGCTCATTTGCGGCATCTAAGTATGACTGACCCTTATCCTTGATTAGTTTCAAATACCATGCTGCGACTACCAAAATTAGAATCAGGAGGAACACAGCAAAAAAAGGAAAATAATGTATGAACAGGTTACGTGCAATAACATTATATTAGTAATTACACTCGCAAGAACAACCAATCGAAATGTTAGCAATTTAAAAACGCATTCCTATTATATTATTAGTTATAATTAACAAGTAATAAAAATAGCGAAGCAATTAAAACTCACAACACAATAATTACTATTTTTTATATCACTTATTCTCATTTGCCCACTGTCGGCCGCAAGTTCTATGAGTATCTTATTTTTCATATTTTTCTCTCGTCCAACAAAACGTTGTTCGAAAGTTACGGTTTAATTTGTATTGCCACATTTTATTAACAACTAAACTAATAAAGCAATTACAGCACTTGTTCAAGATACTGCCTAAGAGGCTGATGCTTCTTCACCATATTTCTTTTATATTTTAGATCTTGGTTTTATTTTAGATGCCACCTTTAAGTGTTAAACCAGCTCTACCAGCAGACTCTCCTTTCTGATATCACCGAAAGCAGAACCAACTTGATATTTTACTGCATAGTTTTAAAACCTCTCCTGCACTATCTTGAACACAAACCGGAAATAGAGATAAAAACTCGCTGTCATGAATAGTTATTTGTTTTACTAGGCAGCAAAGTAGTAGACTGACTGCCGCGACTGATAGTTCAGCTAATGCAGTCAATCTACTTTGCTGCCGAGATGAACATATAATTTTTTCTCCGTTTGTTTATAATGATATATGTATATTGTATATTTGCAAATTATTACAATTCCCACTTTTTTTATTTTTCCTGTAGTGATAAATTAAAACAAAATTTGATAGAAATCGCAATTGTTGGAACGGTTGGTTGCTATGGAAATGTACATGTCCATAATAATTATAGTTTGACAACTTATGTCATATGTTTTATTTCCATGGACACTAATCATTTTGCTACCTAGGCAGGACAAGTAATACTTTGCTGATTGGCATGTGCCTGCAAAATTAATATATGCTGTCAATAGGAAAAAAAATAAATTTGAGACTTGGGTCTTCATCAAAATAGATGCCTTGTACGATAAATTATTATTTTTCCCAATTATCATCCTATGTAAATTATGTAATTGTCTGTTATTCCACGGCACAAAATCTAAGATGGCTTTACCCCATATATTTAAATGAGAAATTTCCCCCAACTTTCTTTTATAAGTGTAAAATATTAATCAAAACTATTACACATAATATCATAGCTTCCACTATAATAAAGATATTTTAGAATAAAAAATCGTTAAATTCAAAAACAAAATCTAAGAAAATAAACGCAAAATAACACAAATTCCAAACAAAACTAAAAATACGACAATCTTGCAGACAAACATGCTAGGCACGGCGACGTATACTTCTGATTGGTCACTGAAAATAGTTATCATATTAAGGTTTACAACGTTTTATGTGGATTTGATCATAAATATAGCTTCCTTTGGAAAGACAATCGCTTTGTTAAATTTTGACAAATAAAATCGATGTCGTAATATCATCAAACAATTGAAAGCTAAAAAATATCCCTTAATAGAATAAATAGACTTTATTTATTTAAAACATGAGTTTATTTTATTCAAGCTAGAACTTACGAGAATTATAGACACTCTCCTTCCTCTACTTCTCGATTTTCGTATAAGCAATATTTCTTCCGTGGATATATTACTCTTTTTGCGGTTCATATTTTGGTTATATTTTTTATTGATTCGGTGATAATATTCGTCGTCAGAGACAGTGGACAAAAAACGGAAACCAAACATTTTGCAGACTGTGAATAAGAAACAAATTTTCTTAGCAAATCACAAGATCCCTGATTTTTTAAATAAACTTCCTCCAGATTGAAAGAAGCCTCACAATTTGGATTTCTAATATGAAACTCGTGAAACAATAAACTAGTCATCTGTACATACATTTCTACACGATTTATCTCAGGTATTTTGTACAGTCGAGGTAAATATTTTATATAGACTAAAGATGTTGTATCTTACAACACAATGTTGTTATAAATTTGAACGGTAAATGTGTTCATATCAATTCACGAATGTATTATTAATTTAAAAATAAACGAATTCTGGTTCCCAAAAATCCATAGTTTTAAACTATATCATTTTCTAATTAAAAATAAAAGATGGAACTTCACTTTTGGTTTATAACCGGCGTATAAAGCAAATGACGGTATGGGTGGACAATAATCCGCCAAATTATAATTTAATTAATTAACACTTTGATATCTCTAACAGGCTGTGTTGGCATTTTCACACAAAACATGTATTTCAACTATTGTGCTGCCACAATGTATGTGCCTAATCTAGTTAATACGAAGAATGTCTCAATCGTAATATGAAGATAACTGATAGTTATATTAGTATATTTCATAATATTAATCTCGCTTTGTTGAAGTTTTCACTTCTGTTGTATGGTGTCTTAAGCACACACTGTTTTTTCTTAATTTTAATTTGTTTTTTAAAATAATTTTTGTATTTAATTTACCTCAAATCATAAAAACTGTGAAAAATCGACTTATTACAAGAAAAACTAAAATAACCCATTTTTCCCAAAAACCTGGCAAAACGAACAGATTTCGTGTATTTCATAATACTGGCGTGGGGTCTTAAGCACACACTGTTTTTGAAATTTATTTTGTTTTTTAAATAATTTTACATTTAATTTACTTAAAAGCACTAAAACTGTGAATTGTCAATTTATCACAAGAAAAATTAAAACTCATTTTTCCTAGAGCATGGTAATAAGAATAGATTTTTTTAAGAGTAACTATTTGCCATAAACACAAATTCATTTTACACCGCCCAAGATATCATACTCGCTGTCGAGATGAAGATCTCTTCAAAAGGCCCCTTCGGTATCGAACAATATAGGTGAAGTGAAGACAAGACTAAAATTGCTAGTGTTCCAAACATCAAAAACTTTTTTATTATCATCCTACAAAACTTCAATATCTTTCGAATTAAGTTTTCAATTTTATGTTTTTAAACAGATTAACCATTTCTTCCAAAAATGAAATTTGGTTCTCAGTTCCCATGAAAGCTCTGAAATTTTCCAGGGTGCTTGAATTTAGAATATCAAATAAATCATAATAACCTCCCCTGTTAGGTTCAATATGGGCAAACATTGCCACTGCGATCCATTGACTAAATACCTGTCTCGCTAATTTCAGCTACGTTTTTTAAATATCATTTGAAAAAATGTAATCACTAGATAATTTCGGAGCAAGTCTATATTGTTTTACGTTGTTAAATATAAATTTATAAGTAAAAAAGTTATTTCTGCCAAGCAACTTCCACGCGATGTAATACTGAACAAAATACAACAGGCATTTTCAAAAAAACTCAATACTTTTCTAATCCTAACCCACGCAGTATAAATAGCCGACAACTGTTCCCAGGTGCGTCCGAGAGCCACTGTGTACAGGGTGTTCCATTATAAATGCTACTCCCCTTAAACTTTTTAATGGAAAGTTTTACAAAAAATTGTTTTAAAGAAAAGTTGTATGTTGAAAATACTTTCAACATTTTAAAATTTATTATTAACATAAAAAACTATAATTTTATTGGCAATATTCGCGTAGTCGCTAGAAGTGACCGCCATTAGCTTAAATACATAATCGACAACTTCTTTTTATATTTTCTAAAGCTTTGTGCAATCAGGATGGTTGTAATTTATGTCATATTCTTCTTCTTTAATTTCTTCTTTTATAATATTTTTACCAGTCATAGATACTGTGGTCTGCTTACTTCGAAATACTTCTCTGAATATTCTACAGCTCAGAAATACTTCTGCTGTGGATTCATAAGTACATAAAATATTTTGGAAAAAATGAGGATCATGGTTCAATATTTCTAGCATACACCTACAAAATAATAGTATTTGGTTTCTATTTTTTTCGCTTAAATGCTGCACTTTTGTACATTTAAATGGGTGAAATTTATCCTTCTTAAGAACTCCAAATTTTTCCCAAACTAATAAAGCCTTCCCGCATTCAATTTAACGGATTGTCTACAAAAATACTATAATTAATATTTGTTTACCGGATTAAACCAAATATGCATAAATGTTTATTATACCCAAATAGAATAAAATGATATTTAATTTTTCTTCCGGGTTTAAAACAGTTTGTCTTGTATCCATTTAAATGTCATTTTAGATGGTAAGCATCTATTGATATCTTCCCGTTGGATTTCCATATATTCACGTTTGACGACAGCGTCATTATTATTATCATTATTTTATATGCAGTGAAACTATTTCAAGTTTTTCGTTATCAGAAAACGCAATTTTTAACAGTTTTATTGTTCACTTATAGTTAAATATTCACAGCGAATAACGCCCTTTTTAAACAAAAGACAAAACGACGTGTTAGGGGATGGGGTGGGCTAACCAAGTGTAAACGTATTTTTGATTTTTTTCTGGCTAACATATGGTATGTTTTTGAAATCGGCGTAAAAATGAATTTCTTGTTATGATACAATACAGGGTGCTACAAATTCGAGTGCATGCATGGGGATCTCGGGAACCGTAAGAGATACGCGGTCGGTTAAATTAAGGCAAAGTTGCTCAATTTGATGTCCAACAAGATGCCGTTTTGAAATTTGAAAAGTTCTGAATATTTCCGGAGATATCCGGAAAAATACGAAATTTTCCAAAATCGTTTTTATTTTTTTCTGACGTTATTTGAAAAAATATTTTTAAATAAATAACACTTTTTCATTGCCACTTTTTCCCTCTACAAAAAGGCATTACTAAATTTAAAATCTGACGTTTCGCCTTCTAGCATCCATCATCAACTTAATTATTTTAAAATACGGTCCTGAATATATTTTTTTGTTTTTCGTTGCCTTTTAGCCTTCGTAAGGCAATGGCGTATCACAAACATAAGCAAAATTCATAATTTTATGAAATATTCGCCCTAAAATGTATTATTCGCCCATCTCTGTCTAACACATTAAATTATTTATAAATCTGTCCTTCTTCAACGCATTGAAAAACGATTTCGCATTTCTTCGACTGCCATATTATCTGCGGCAGAAGCATAGTTTCGAACGACGTAAATAGTACTTGAATCGGAAAACACGCGGCGGCGCATCCACCTGTCAACTAGGAGCTTGGAGACGCACGATAGCGCGCAAATTTTTTAATTAGTTTTATATACAGGCTTTAACCCGTCAGTATTCACCAAGCTGTTGTTGGGTATACACCGTATTGCTTGTACTTTGTTTTTCGTTTTTTTTCTCTAGACAAATAGTATATTTGAGCACAACGAGTAGGGAAAATAAGAGAGGTTTATCAGATAAAGAGCTTGAGCAAATTTGGGAAGATGAACCTGAAACAGAATCACTAAATTTTAATTCAGACAGTGGCTCGGATAGCGAATATGAACAGGGTACGCAGAGGATCGGAGATGACACAAATTTCATGACTGAAAGGACAGAGATTGAAAGCGAAAGTGATGCAGAAAATGACGTTACTGCTCAAACTGGTGGGTATTTTTTTTCAAGTAAATAAAATTGTTTTTTTTTTATTCCATCGTGCTAAAAAAAAACTAAGACAAACAAATAGGCGCTCCTAGACATCTCGTAGACTATAAGGAAAATAAGCATAGGTAATCACTGTTGCCGGTACCATAAAATTGTAAAAAATCTTGACAGATATAAAATGTTATTGACTTAAATCAAACTTATGTCTGGTTCCTGTCAAAGAATAAAAATTATGATAGTCTAGGCGAGTAAAATGTTTTATGGTGCCTTATTTTTTTTGGGGCACGATTAGCTAGGCGGATTTGGCATTGGACATATTGAATGAAATCTTGTATTGGAATAGATATAATTTTCTTTGAATGAGGATGTAGGTAGCACAGTGGTAGGGTACAAGACAAGAATAAATAAAACAATGACCTAGTTTTGAAATAGCACCCTTTGTAATGAGTAAATGAGATTGAAATTTCTGTGAAATGGGTCAGAACCGCCAAGGAACAATAGAATCCGGATTACTCTGGCACAAGCGATTGGCAGCAGTATGATGATTATGTACCACAAACATCCTTTCGACAGAGAATATTCAGGTTGTAAAAATCAACAGGACCAAGTTAGTATACTAAGTTGTTTCGAGCTATTTTTTTCGGAGAACATTATGACAATGATTGGGATTGCAGAGCAAACAAATCTATACCATAGTCAAAACTTGCCAATGCGCGCTGCCGCACATGACAAAAAATGGACTGATGTTACCAAAGAAGAATTGTACTGTTTTATTGGTGTTTCACTCTTGATGGCACAAGTGAAAAGGCTAATGTTGATTGACTACTGGTCAAAAGATGCCTTGTTATCAACGCCGATATTTGGGCAAATTTTTCCACGAGAATGTTATCTTGTAATACTTGCAAACTTGCATTTTGTAGGCAACAATAACGAAAATAATATCAAAGAAGATAAGTTATGGAAAATTCGAATGGTTTTGACTCACATTCACGGTGCATATCAGAATGCATTCTATCCTTTCGAGAATTTGTGCATCGATGAGTCTTATGTTGTTCACGGGACGACTTTCATTCAAGCAATATATCCCCTCCAAAACACATAGATTTGGCGTGAAATTCTTTGTACTTTGTGACTGTGAAACGGGATATATTATGAATTTTATTGTGTACTGTGGAGCAGGATCCGATATTGACGAAGTAGCTAATAATGTAGGTGCTTACACTTATGGGGAAATACTTGAATGTTAGTCACACGTTATATACCGGCAATTGGTATACCAGCCCAAATTTGTACAACCTCTTATTTTCACATAAAACAAACGCCGGTGGCACAGTGAAGCAAAAACCGAAAAAATATGCCAGCATTGAAAACAAAACTAAAAACCGGGGAAACTGAAACTTATAACTCAAAAAATTTTTAGACACTAAAGTGGCAGGACAAACTTAAAGTTACTTTGCTGAGTACATTCCATACATCAGAGATAGTTACAACAGACAAGAAAAATTCTAAACACACACGAATATCGTAGAAAGCCCAAATTGGTTATTGATTATAATGAAAACATGGGTGCAGTAGATCGTACTGATATGCTGCAAAGTTCATTTGAGGAGGTACGCAAAATCGTAAAATGGTATAAAAAGGTGTTTTTTGAAAACAGGAAGCGACATATCAGTAGCCAAGTAAAAGAGGTTCTGGAAAAGTACCATGTAGACAAACCACGACAGTCAATTAGGAAAACAACTAACGAAGATTCCCCTTCGAGACTAGTTGGGCGACAAGATGCACTGTGTGTTCAAAAAAGAAAATTAGAAAAGAAACGACATATATGTCCTTGTAATGCGCCATTGTGTCAAATACCATGTTTCGAAAACTACCATACAAAAAACTATACTGGGTGTAATTTATGTCATTTTTAGAATATGTCAACTTACAACTTGTATTATTTGGTTAGTTGCATTTAAGATTAATTTTTTAAAATGTAGGTATGTTTATTTTTTATAATATTGAAATGTCTTTCCCCTTATTCTGTTTTGTCTATTAGGTATTTTTAAAGTTTTTTGCATAAAGATGTAACATACTCTTTCGACTTTATTAAAGTTTTTTTTAATGAAGATGCAGTATCATTTTTTGCTTTGCGCATTTAGGCACATATTATATGGGAGTCGGGAATCGCAGTCATGCGCAAAAATAATACACGGGAGACGCACGAATGTGCAGGCCTTAAAAACTCCCGTTTGTATGGCACGTCATGTGAAAAAAGCCCCGATGTTAAAGGGTTGCCTTACTTCAAATATATTTAGGGTCTTTCGTAGTAGACTTTGTTTTTCAAAAATCATCAATCAGAAAATATCTAGTGAGCTTAGATCGGGACTATTAGCAGACCATCCAAGTGTACCAGACCTTCCGATAGACGTTCGGTACCCGGTATAACACTGTGCGGCGCGCCGCACAACAATGTGCCATCTTGTCGCAAATAAGATTATTGGCAACTAATAGAATATTCTTTAAATGATCTTCTATGCCATCTTTCACCTTTTAAATTCCCATAAAAATAATTGATCTACTAATCTTATTGCCCGACATACCGCATCAAACATGAATCCCCTACGTCTCTGTATTTGCACTGCCTATATTTTGTGGAGCTGCAAAATAATACTGATTTTCTCTGTTAAACATTCCGGATGTGGCAAAAGTGGCTTTGTCCGTAAACATTAATCATCAAAAAAAATCAGGATCTTCTCTGATTCGCCTTGCCATTTTTTCGTAGTAATACAATCGTTGCTTCATGTTCTCTTCACACTTAAATTCTGCACCGTTATGAACTTATATGCGTGAAATGTATATTTTAAAGTGGTAAAAATTTTAGCGTCATGTATAGAACGTTCTGGATTTTCTAAAATGAGAAGATTTCACTGGTTGTTTTATTTGGAATCAATAATTTTATTTAGAGCAAATTTCACCTTCAAAGAAAAGTGAGACACTCAAATCATCCGGTTTATTTCTAAGCATAATTCTCTTCTTTTTCTAGAGACTTTTGGTTCCATTAAATGTTTCATAATGTATCTGATGGTACTAGCTGATGGTATTCGTTGTACACGATATATCTGATGATATCAATTTTGAAATTTTGATATGCTATTATTATTAGAATTAAAGAGTCGAATTATTTGAGGCCTTTGTTCTTCGGTATATCCCATATTATAAAGATGACTTTAATTATCCGTAAATAATAATATAAATGAACCCGCATTGAAATGTCATTAATGCATTCTAATATTTTAAACTAAAAAATTTCGGAAATGGTTTATCTAAATATCAATAATGACCAGGGTGTCCTGCTTTCGTGTGTTTCACGGGGTTTCTCGCATATGAGTAGAGTTACAAAGACGCGGTTTTGGCGTCACCGTGCTACATATTTGTCAAACGATAGATGCCGCAAACAGATTTGTCCTAGCCCTTTTAGTTTCTTAGCTACAGGGTGATTTTAAAAAAGTTGTATTTTCAATTACCCCTCATATCTCAGCTATCGGATAACTAACAGAAAAGATGAAAACTTTCTGCGCAGAATACAGTGGCGTACCTGAAATTTCTTTGGAGTTACTATTTTTGAGATGTTGATCAAAGTTGCACTTTTTCAAATGCAACACCTCGCATATTTTTCACCATATTATTTTTCTCACTGAGAGATTTCTAAAAATATAATATAGTCTAAACTTATTTTTATAAAAAAGATAAAAATGCAGGTTTTTTTACTTTTTAACATAGGCGGCTTTGGTTTAAATTAGTCACACAAATTAATCAAAGTCAAATTTCTGCTATTGAATTAGTTAGTCCATGCTAGTGTTCCCGCGTTATTGTTATAATTTATATAGTAAATATGGCGCGAAGAAAGATTCAGTTCAAAATAGTCTGGATGTAAAACAGTACAGTCTCCCTTCGGATCTCCTGGTGGAGGCTGTCCTGGAGGGACCATCAGGCCTGAACGTCTCTGCCACATAAGAGGCATCAACACAAATATTAACTCGGTCACCCGCGCCTAACATCAAGTAAGCCTCATATTTTAGCTCTATCAGAAAATATGACCTATACTCCCGATTTCGACATAACTTTGGATTAGCTGCTTTTATCCGAGACGATTTATGTTGCCTTCGAGACGAAACATACGAATCTAAGGACTTCGATGCCATGTGGTTAAGCACAGACCGAGCAACCAAATTCATTTGTTGCTTGTATAGACCACCTAGCGATTGCCAATATTCCGAAATCATGGCAATAAAATTGATTTTCTGCAGCAGCGGCAGAAATTTTGATAGTAGGAGACTTCAATGTACATAACATCGACTGGTTGAAAAACTTCAACAAAAACAACGATGAAGGGCGAGAAGCCGATAATTTTCCTCAAGGACTTGCCCAGCTGGTTGACGAACCTATAAGGATCCTTGAGCGTCTAAGAGACTTTGCTAGCCTCCTGGATCTATTCTTAACAACTAATCCTAACTTCTACACCGAAACCGTCCAACCTCCGTTAGGCTCATCAGACCACAACCTGTGAACTTGCTATTAAAATACAGGAGCCACATCTTGAAATGTTTGGCATTACAAATCTGCAAAGTGGCGTGACCTTCGCAAGATTTATCTTTCTTTTTTTTGGAAAGATGTTTGTTTAGGAATCAAAACACGTATGAATCTGCTGATGAAATAACTCAAGTTATCCTAGCTGATATGGAACCTAAACCACGGTTCGGGAAAAACTGCTCAAGAGCGGTCCATGCTAAAAATGCCGTTGATATCCGACAGCCGGAAAACAATCCTAGAATCCAGTGTAAGCGGACCATTGACGAGAGCAAGGAGGGATATAACGAACAGATCAAGAACAAGTTTCACAATTGCATTAACGGATCGAGATCCTTGGTAAGTTGCCAAAGCTGCCAGTCAGGGTTTCTCAAAGACGTCAATCCCACTACTGACCAAAGATAATAGCGGAAACGGTCAAAGAAAAAGCGACCATTCTTGTCGAAATGTTTGCATCAAATTGTATCTTAGATCCTTAAAGAAAGACTCTCCCAATCATCCTGAGAGTGAATTCCCCAATGCCAGGTATGGTATTTCGTCAACGCGAAGTGAAACGAATACTCGAAGGTTTAGACACTAACAAGGCCACAGGACTGGATGGCGCTCCCGCAATAGTGTTTAAGAAATATGCTGGATTAACAGCTCCACTATGCAGGCTTTTCTCCCTATCATACAGAACTGAATGCTTTTCTTCTCGCTGGAATGCGCAATCAATCTCGAAGAAAGTTAAAAAAAAAACGGTTCCAAATAACTACCGTCCAATTGCCATCATGTCCAAAAGTCATGGAGAAACTGATCAACGAACAGCTCGTAAAATATCTCGATTCGGCAGGAATCATAAGCGATCGCCAGCATAGCTTCCGCAAGCACATAAGTAGAGGAAAAATGCCGGTTGACCATCCTCCCATTTTTGGGAGGGCCTCCCATTTCCTCCCATCTCACTGCGCATGATCCGACAACATATCGATCGCTTCGACTATGCATATTTTTCAACCTATATAAAAGTAACGTGACCCAATACTCGAACCGATGACGATGTCACCGAACCTTTCACTTTCCATAACTGATGAATCCGAAACCAGGGGCGTAACACAATTTTTTCATTCACTTCGACTATATATATATATATATATATATAGTTTATATTACTTTTATATATTTTTTTTTTTTTAAATATTTTAACCCATATAAAAGTAATGTAACCTATCGATTCCAATGGCGTACCTGTTTTACAGGTTACGTCATACGTCATTTTTTTTAATACGTCATCTGTCATACTTGCCATTATCATCCACGTAAGCAGCTCTATTTTATAGGTTATTTTTTCTGTCATCTGTCATTTGGTACTACGTCATCTGTCATTATCCATTTTTTATTACGTTACCAAAAGTAAATGGGATTAATAGCAAATATTCGATTTTACTCAATTTTTCGCTGACTACCTGAGTCTATGTCGACTAGACAAGCTGAGGATTAAAAACCCATTGCCCTAATGAGTAATTCACTACCCATTAAGGTATTTAAATGCAGATTATTTTCAAACTAATACGATTTCTATTATTCCGGTATAGGCTTAAAATTTACGGAATGTGAATATACGTCATGTTAACGGATTTCTGCAACGCGTTCGTTCCTTACCTAAGAAAACGGAAATAAAAAACCAATTTTTTTCTATCGTCTGTTTATTATTATTATCAATCACATATCATTTAAAAGACAGAATCTAAAATTATATAATAGTTTAGCATTGTTTAAAGCGCAATGCCAAATATTCCGTCCTATGTGAAAATAGCATTCTGGTGTTTTTTTAAATTTACTCAACTTAGGTTCATTCTTCATAGGAAAGTTAAATATTTGTCTCGCATCAATAAATTTCTTTATAACTTTCATCTTTAAATCGCCTTTAATCAAAACTTTTTGTAAATCATTCAAGTCGATGAATCCAGACTCCCAAAGTAACCCATGGTGATTATTTTCTAAATATGATCTTCTTCACTTAATAGATGCTTGCAATACGGAGGTTTAAATAATACAGTACAACTTCGTTCTCCATCATAAATTGCAAGCTCTTTAGGGAAATGATATTTAAGTATTTATTTATTTTGGAGCAGATAGGAAAAAGAAACTAAATCAAGAAATCTAACAAATAATTTTATTATATTAGGTTCAGTATATATTTTCAGGAATGTACCCGCAAAGCATGATGAAATAAATTCGTATCAGTATTTTTATTTAGGTGGGTAGGAAAAAGAAACTAAATCAAGAAATTTAACAAATAA
>JAEQML010063644.1:0-22890 GCA_016904865.1 Pissodes strobi
TGCAAGAAAATTACCAGAGTAAACAAATTTTTAGATTTGCAAAAAACCCTGTCAAACTACCAATTTGATCATTTTTTTATTTCATGCCTATAATATAAGCATTGACGCATACAAATCCGCATGCAAATGTTCAACAATAAAAAAATCAACGCATATCCCACCGTTCTCAACAAACTAGGAACAAAGATTGAAAAGCGGTTAGTAGTAGTAGTAGCTTTCTATTGGCCTTTGCGTTAGCAAACATTTAAACTTATACATGCTCAAACCCCCGGCTGGACGTCTGATTCTTCCTCGGGGAATCAAAACGGTCCCTGAACATTTACCACGCGCTCCCCAAACTGGTGACGAAAAGGCCGATACGCGACACGTGCTAACTCGACCGAGAACGAAGCGGAAGATCCATAGACCATTCACATGTAGAGTAGGTCACCTATCCTATGAAGCATTACATATTTTTGTAATCTATTTTGGCACCAGGGGCAGCACATCTTAGACGCACCATTGTGCAAAGTTACCCTGGGGCGTGCAAAGTAACTCAGTGCTTGCTAAAGTAGTTGTTGATGAGTGAAGCTTATGACTTCTGTTTCACGTGTATCCAATACTGAAGTTGTCAGAAAAATAATTATCATCAATATAGCCTTAGTCTTTGAGAGATAATTTTCCCTTTCTAGAGCATGTATTGAAGCTGTATTAAGGTTGTTATTCCAAATCCATTAATCCACATTTAGAAATAAACCTCCAGTTTGACCCCTTAACCAGGACAAATATTAATTGATATTCCTATGCAAACAATTATTTCGGTCGATGAGTTAGCACAGCAGTGATAACGAGTATTAATTTCCAGTGCAATTTGCTGTAGGAGCGTAACAAATGCCCTATAACGGTTCACGAATTTTCAGCGTTCGGCTTATAACATTCGATGTTAATGTTTGGCGCACTCGGTCAAATTAACGTTAATCACCCTAAAACGTTAAAAAAAATACCAGACTTTAGACTTAGAGACTAATCTGAAAGGTGGCCAACTTTTGAGTTTTAAGGCCTTTATGCTAATACGGGCCTATCGGTTGCGATTTATGCCACTTGCTTGTGCTGATAAACCCTTGTTCTAGCATCAGGAATATTGGATGCCTGATTAACATATCGGCCGGAAAAATCACGTAAAATATTACCAAACCGTCATATTCGATTTTCTTAGTAGGGCTTTTAAATATAGGAAAGGAAAGCAATGAATGATGTTTTTCTTGTGTTGACTAACTTTTCTTTGGACCTGATTAATGTGAGGCACAGCAACAAATTTAAAAGAAACAATCTACTATAAAACCGTGTGTTAGTAGAAAATTAATGATTTTTACGCCATATAAATTTTTACTATTTCAAAAGTACAGACGAAAATACACAGGGGCGGTCGAGTTTTCCCCTAAAAGGTTAATAAAGCATAGCCTCAGTGGCCTAAACTATGTAACAAAAATTGTTCTAGGGGTCACATTTAGGATCGCAGGAATGTTTTAATAAGAAAACCAAATATACATTTCCGCTACCGAAAACCCTCATAAAATCTAGTTAGGAAAATTCAGGGAGGTAAATTATAGATAATAGAATTTTAGGTCATATTAATTTTTGGGGGATCCCTGAGCAGGGAAACGTATTTTGAGTTCCTGCAAAATTATATAGGTAGAGGAAATTCCCTTCCGAAAAGCATTTAGCTGCAGGATGGCGAGATTCTTGCTCATTATGCGATGAAAATTATCGAATGTCACAAAGGATCATATAAAATATGAAATTATATTATGGTTTGGACAGCACCGAACACTGACATGTAGACTTTAAATATATTTAGAACTCTGGAAAAAGTGTAAACACAACAAAATGTTTAGCACTATGTCATATTCAAACACATCAACACCTTTTGCATATCTCTGACCCCGAGTGCCAGTCAGATTTTTATTTTGTTTTTAGTTTATGAAGTGGTTTATTATATGTACTGATGTAAATTATTTATTTAGGTAAATTATATTACCCTGTGGAGGTTGTAATGAGCAATCATGTTGAATACACGCCACCCCTCCTGTAATCTATCATGTAACTCAATTAGTTAATTGCTTAACAACCGGTCCATATGCCTGGCTCACTCAGCGGTGTTACTATTTATAGATGTGGGTCGTAGAGTTGTTGACAGTTGGGCGCCACTAAATTTTCTAGTATGAATATATCAAAGATTTTTAAGCATTAAAATTTGGGTAGTAAAATTTAGAAAAATACTCTATATAGAAATACCGAGAAATATTCAACGAACTTCTATAAATTCAACTTCACCTTGATTTCAGCATACCAAAATAAAGATCAAAGATCCTACTTAAGCTATTCATTTAGAAATTAAATATATTCTGAGACATTTCGTGCACAATGGAACATTAATTAGGTCTCAAACCTATTGAGAATATGCATTTAAAATAATTATAAGATTCCTTAAGCTGAGTCTCACCCAAATTACAAAATCATTATCCCTTGATTTTAAATCATCAATACTGTCTAACTAAAGTCTGAATTTATAAAGTTCTTACTAAATAACAGACAATCATAGAACGCCCTAAATCAAGATTAATCCTCTAAATAAAACAATTACAAATCAATTCCATGGCTGCGATAATATTGAACAAATAAACAGTTCAAAAGAATAGTAAATCAAATGATTTAGCCTGTGAAGAAAATATATAGTCAGTGAAGACCTACAGGGGAAAATCGAAGTGAGCTCAATTCGGAATCCTGCTTATGGACAAAAACCTAAAGTCCGTTCAAGTCTATTGCGCTGTTACGTCATATCATTCCATCTTTCTTTATGCAATGAACGTATGTACTAAATTGGTCCGTCAAATTGGAATCTTTGACATCGATTTGCGTCAATGTCAAAATATCATAACGAAAATAACAGATTTAATTCATTTATTGATTTGTTGGTAGTTGGCTTGTGTTTTACGCTAATAATTGCTAATAAAAATCGTTTTGAGATGCCCCACCGGTTCAGTGAGAAAGAGCAAGCTTTAATTTTAAAATTAGTGCATTATTTCACATGTGAAAAAGATGCTGTAAGTAATATTTGTTTTCTATTTATTTGATAATACTAAAAAATGACATCTCTAGAAAAAATGTATTTTTGTGTAAACATCTTACGCGGCGATATGAGGACAAATCTCGGCAAATGAGACGGAAATTCGCAAACCAATTCTACCACCAGGGCGGTATTATATACAATTTTGCCATTTAAAATCGTTTTTAAACGGATTTTAGACGATAAAAAGCATATTATTATTTTAAATTAAACGAACTGTCAAAAGTATTATTCAGATGCCCAGACGTTTGAAACAATAGCCGCGTTCGTTTTTGTCATCTTTTTCCTCGATTTGCTCCAACATTTTGACAGGCACGTGACTTGGGTTTTTCTTTTAAATACACAGAACTCGTGACTGTCAAATTTTCAGAGCAAGTCGAGCAAAAAGATGACAAAAACGAACGCGGCTAATATTGTCATAAGTATGTAAAATTGATAAAAACGGAACGTGCTCCGGAATAGAAAACAGGTACAGAGACATCTTTTGGCTAGTGTAAAAAATAACGTACGAGTCTATCTAAGACGTACGGATCTTTTCTTTTGACGTCAGAAATTCTGACGTAACAGCGCAATAGCCTTGAATGGACTTTAGAGTGCCAGTTATATAAGATGGCCATTAGGCTTACAGCAAATTACAATAAGTGGGTAGCATTTAAGTGAGTATACGCAATATAAGATAAATACTATAATATTAGCAAAACATTCGCTAATCGAGATAATATCCGATTCAATAATGAAGGAAGCTAGTATTACTAAACGAAATTACGGTGGGAAACGATACAAGTTTATAAAGAACATAAAGTCATTTAAGGGTAAGTTGGATAAAAATACGGTAAGTAATTATATGACCTTTTAGCATTTAGGTAAATGTACATAATACAAAAAGAAAGATAAATCAAAAAATTACGGTGGTACTAGCAAAACATTGGCGAATCAAGATAATTTCCATATCTACTATTAGCAAGACATTCGATATCCGAGATAATATCAGATACGATAATACACAATAAAATATAATTATCGATTAAAAGTCACTTAACGGTAAATTCGATAAAAATAAGATAGGTAAGTATAGGGCCTACTTGTTTGTTCTTTACACCTGGACACACAGAAGTGGAAATTACTGGCAGTGGTTGATGGCTATTTCCCAACCGACACGGCTACTTGGTTGGCTCAAATTAAGACTCTTTACTGCTTCCTGCGAAGCCGCACGTCAAACCGTGCGAACATCATCATTTCAATAAAGAACTCTCTAGGCCTGGGAAAGACAGGGCGGCGGATGAAGCGTTGTGAAAGTCCGTTTTTATCACTAATTGTAACATGTTGAGTTAGAGAATTTTAGGGACGCCCCGGGTCTGATTCTGGTCCCCGGTTGCAGTTCGATATTTAAATCCGATATTTAATTAGATTATAGATTTTTCCTGCGCATGCGCATAAAGTTAGGTTGTAAGGTAAAGATAATAACAAGCACATGAATCTACTGGTGAAAGGTAAGAAACTATATTACTGGGTTTGGTAGCATTTACAACGCTGCAGTCACTATCTTTTTATATCATGTAACATAGATAAAGGCATATTGTATTGTGCGACTTACTTTACGTATTACGCTCGCAGAATCAATAATAACACAACCGCTAATCTAGAGGTGTTAAATAATCTCGATATGGAATGTCTTAGGAGATTAATTACTAACTTGACCGCAATTAAGTTTTCTTATATACCTGTTATGGTTTATAAGAAGGCAATGTGTCATTTTGGACAAAAAGTTGACTTCTATACCACGGAGCAAATCAAATAAATGATTAAGATTAATTTTTTATTTGGAAAGCTTACACACACACACTTATTTTTTGCGATGTAGAATGAAAATTTAATTATCCCAAATAAGGAAAAGTCGAGATTTATAATTCCATTGAATATTAATCTCTGGTTTGTGTATTAGATGTAGTAGATAAACTAATGAGAAAATTGAATAATAATATTATAATATATTCATATAATAATAAATTGGCAATAACAGCCTCGCCGGTATTTAAGACAGATTTATTACTTACTTGAAATCATCTGTCTGTAATACCATGAATATTAGACGTTTCCTTTCAGAATTAAGCTTTAAGTTCTTATGCAATTCTAATTCATTTATCAAATTAAATATTTGTGCCTTTGCGGCCAGAGTATTTATTTAATTAAAGTAGAATTCGGTATATCAAAATCCTAGACATTTGTTTCCGAAATTGACGGAAAAGTGTGGTTGTACCGAACTCGTGATATGAAATCTGTTTTTTGATTGGTCAGTCTATAGTGTTGGAACCATGTCTGGCAATGGGAAAGTTTTGAAGCACCTTTGTGGATCTACCTTCCGACTTTTATTTTTAGAATCTAACGCGGTATGTTTCCTTATCTTTTAACTTTGGTTTTATTATAAGCAGAATTGAAACGTGAACAAAAAAAATTTTTTGGATGTAGAGCTCAATAGCATATTGTGGTAGAATGGACGTATCCAAATACAAAAATGAGAAAAAAAAGTTGTAACACGTAAGGTTTTCTCGTTACATTTATAGAACCACATTTAATGTTACAATATCTGATGTGTATAGAAAAAAATTATTTGAGATTTTTTTAACCGTACATATCGACTTTATTAAGTTTTACACCTACTAAACGTACTTTACATTTAAGAAAAACACAAAGATTAAAAATATTCACTTAAAATACTAATTAAATTTTATTTTTTCCTTTTATGAGGGGTCATATCATCTCTCTTCAAAAACCAGCAGTAATCACCCATCATGGCTGGATCCCATTGTCCTTGATAGCGAATTTCCATTGTCCTAATATCTCGGTGGAATCTTTCACCCTGCTCGTCACTGACAGCTTCCAAATTTTCAGAAAAAAATGACAGATGTGAATGAAGGAAATGAATTTTTAATGACATTCGGGCACCAAGCGATTTGTAGGCATCTAAAAGTTCATTAACTAACTGTTGGTAGTTTGCATCCATATTGTTGCCCAAAAATCCTCTTACAACACTAACAAATGAGTTCCATGCTCTGAGTTCCTGCTGGGTAAGCTTCTCTGTAAAAATAACGTCGTCCAACAATTTTCTGAATTGTGGTCCAATAAAAATGCCTTCCTTTAATTTGGCGTCACTTAACTTGGGAAAGACTTCTTTTAAATATTTAAATCCATCACCATCTTTATTCATAGCTTTCACAAAGTTTTTCATCAGCCCAAGTTTAATGTGAAGAGGAGACAGAAGGACATTTTTGGGGTCTACAAGAGGTCTAAACTTAACATTGTGAGATCCCGGTTGAAATTCACTTCTTTCTGGCAAAATTTTTGTTATATAATGCTGATTTACTGCACGACTGTCCCATACACAAAGAAAGCAGCAATATTTTGTAAATCCCCCCCTGAAGTACCAGTAAAATCCCTATAACTTTTAAGGCCCCCACATATCTGCCATTTATACGTGTTGTAGTTTAATTTATCCAAAACAGTGCGCATATTTTCATAACTTTCTTTCATCGTCACTGAATGGGCAACTGGTGTAGAGGGTTTTAAATTCCCATTAAGCACTAACACAGCTTTTAAACCGTATTTAGACGAATCTATAAATAAACGCCACTCAGAGGGGGAATGCTCAATATCAAGTTCCTGCATTGAACCATCAATATCAGTACACGAACACAACGAATTTTCCATACTATAGAATGCAGAAAAAGGAGCATTTCTTTTTCTGAAATTCGTACTTTTCGTTTCGTTGGCTAATAAGTTCTATTCCTGAAGACGGGAACCAAGAAGTTCGGACTGTTGATTTGATATTTGATAACCCCAAATCACGTACTAAATCATTTAACTCACTTTGAACTATTAAATGTGGCTCGCCGGAACTGGGACCTGGAGTAAAAGTAGGGTCGGTGCACTGTTCTTCGGAGCTGCCTGATGATGCGTTGTCTCCAGTATCTTCCAAAACAACATTTTGCGGATCTAAAGGTGCGAACTGCACTGATACATATGCATTATAAGGAACAGGTCGCATTGCAGACCGCAAATTTGGATAGTCGATCTTGTGCTTTCCCTTTTTGGAATAACCTTCAGTCTTTGTCAGGTAAAAATAGCAATCGTCTAAATGATTAGTGGGTTCTCGCCATACCATAGGGACTGCAAAAGGCATGCTTTTTCTCTTCCCATTCATCCACTGCACCACTGATACGCTACAACTAACACAGCACACATGGGGAGCCCACTGCTTGTCTGGATCTCCAATTAAATCACCAAAATATAGCAAGTAGGCTTATTTAACACCTTCAGAAAATGGCCTGGTTTGTGATTACACCATAAATTCTCCACAAATATAACAAAATTTGTCAGGAGAAATTTTGCAACTGCGGCGCGTTTGTCTCGACATTTCCATTCTTAAAACACTTTTTTATCTACACACAGAGAACCTCTCACTTCGAAACTCAACAGAAGACTGAATTCTAATCTTAATTTTATGTCTACTATTGTAAACAACACAGTTCAGGTACTTTTCCTGTTATAAAATGCATCCTTTGTAACCGTCCCTTCATTACATTGACTTCCCGCTCGACTACCTGCAAATGTAACAGGGTCTTATTGAGCTATTGAAAAGTGGTACGTGTTGAGGCTTTGGGAATATTTTTCCTATTATTAGAAGGGTATTTCCATTTTAAAAATAAAGACCTGCTTTGTGTTACTAAAATCTTCTCGACCTGTGAGTTAAGATTTATGATAAATATTGTTCGACTTGCTGTCAAACAACAAAATCTAATAATATCTGCCTTATCGCCATTCTTTCAAACCCTCCCTCTCGTGAAAGGACACCCTATAACTGTATAAACTACTTGAATTCCGCAATTTTCGACATGAGCATATTTATTTGTACATTGCATGCAATAAACTTATTAAGAAATATTACAGCATATAGGTGGCCCACTGAAACGTTTTCACCGAACATTTCTATCTTATAATGTACAAAATAGAAAACCGCTCAAGAGGGTCATATTTTTTTGGTATAATCATTATTCCAGATTCAACCTCTAAGCGGGGGTGACTTTCACCCTGAAAATTTTAAATATAAAGGGGCTATCATGTTATTATACATCATTTTAAACGGCTTTCAGTTACCTTTTCAATGCCATCTTATTTTTTAATTTTGGATTAGCAGTTCTCAAGAGATTAAGGTTTAAAAGTGATATTATCCAATTCACCGACCAATTATTTCAATTTATTGGATATTGAAAATGCCCATGTTCGCAGTACAGTAGTAGAGACATTATTGAAAGTGTTCTCTAACATTATGGAGTATTTCTGGAGTTATAAGACTACATTCGTGCACAATATATTGTCGCAAGTCTTCAAGCGATTCAGGCTGTGTCGCATTATTTTTTGTCTTTAAATGGTCCAATAAAAAATGTCCAGAGGAGACAAATTTGGAGAACGCGCAGGCAATTCAGTAGGTCATCTCCTCATAATTCATCGTCTGGAAATGTTTCATCTAAGCACTATCTTACAGATGCCACGTAGTGTGGAGGAACCCCATCTTGTTGAAAAATGATGTCTTCGGTACGTTGGCGGTTATCTTACTCACTTATTTGTGTTAAAGCTGAGTCAATGGCATTTTCTAATAAATCTAAATATATTTCTCCATTTAGATTTCCAGGTAAAAAGAATGGACCAACGATATGATCTCCAAAAATACTTAGTCAAATGTTTAGTTTTCCCGGACGTTAAGTATGAACGTCATTGTTTTTTTTGGCAAGGTCAGGAAATCCTTTATGGATACCTTCCTCTCTATGGAGAAAGGTAGTGTAGGACCCTTTCTACCCACTAAAACCTCTCCTCACTTTCCTGTCCAACGCTTACGACCGGAGCTATTTAAGCGCTGTCCTCTGATATTTTGGTTCCTCTCTGCTCATGATCTGAGCTTCTCACCTTGATTATGTCTTCTCTTGTGACTCACCCAGGGATTGTACTCTGAGTGCGTTGGTACTGCGCGGATTGTACGGCAAACCTCTCTATACCGCTCACCAGCCTGAGTTGTGTAACCCAAGGCTGGGCCTCTCGAGGTTGCAACTATACTTGCTAGCTGCTCGATGTGTCCTATTTGTGCTTTGCATTATCTTAACCTCCTCTTGAATTTGGCCCGAACCTCACTGGACCGCACTTTGAATTTAGCTCTAACATCCGCTGCTGACCGCTTCGCTCATGGACCATTAACGTCGCGGTATGGGTTAGTTTGGGTCTCCTACCGTTTCCGAGATTACTCACGGGTATACGGGACTACCGGGCTCCAGTACCCACCCGGCTCCTTTTGGTTCTGAGGTCAGTCCATGGATGCCGCAAGAGACTTGAGTCCGCGACCGGGTCGCCTTCGCTTGCTGACTGTCACTGTATAGATACAGCATTGCACCATCCGGGAAATGAAGATGAGGAATGATAGCCAATGATGCAATATTGCATCATCTCCGATTCCGACTCTGGAATTCCGACCATTGTGTTCCCATAGGCAGGAGTTATGGCTGTGACGCAGGAACGGTCGTCCAGGACTGACTGGTCCATCAGCCGGTTTTGCCGCCGCCAGCGTGTGTACACAACGGTGGACTCTAACCAACAATTAACGAACCTGAACTTCATGAAAAACTTATGGATTGTTTGGAAACCAATACCGTGGCGGTTCATCAAAAAACCAATGTTTTTAAAATAATATTGATCGTTAATTTTTCGTTCACAAAATTCTAAACGTCGATCGGTATCATCTTTGTTTAGTTCCTGTACTAACTGAATTTTGAACACCGAATATCTGAAATATCTGTTAATCTTCTTGTTCTTATAGTAGGTTCCAGTATGATGTGCCCCAAAATAGCTCTTTCAACTGCTTCGCTTCTTATTGGAGTTTGAACAACCTTTTTTTTATTTTCCCCAGGTCCAGCTGATTTTGCTTGAAGTTTAAACAAAATGCAGATACAAGTTATAGGATTTTGGCGCTCTAAAGTAGTAAAGGAATGGTCCATCTCGACCAAATATTACCTTCAACTTCTTCAATAAGAATAATAAAAAATGTGGTAAAATTTACAATAGGAAGTTACAAATGCATACATAATACTTAATAATTAATCTTCCACACAATATACGTTCAGGCAACAGATATCAAGTTGTTGCAAAATTTAGATAAAGGAGGACTGTCTAAATAGTTAGAGTAGAAATAATACTCTGGCAAAAAGAAAAGAGTTCGAATCATAATTTGTTTGGCGAAAACTCCGGCGAGGAAACTAAACTACTCCTCAAAAAGAAAACGAAGAAATACAATTTAATTTTTAAAACGATATAGTTTGAAAACGAATTGGTAGATTTTTATGAGCTTTTCAGACCCTGAAATATCGATCTATTGAATTTCACGCCGATGTGCCGCTTTGCGCTAACAATGACATTTATATAGAGCTGAGGAGAAAGTAGTCTACGAATTGAAAAAGTTTAAGTTCTTGCATTTGCGTCAGTACTTGTTTGCTGTACAACATAATACGCGCGATTTCAAGTACAAATCAGTGACTTGAATCGTTTTCGTCAGTTTCTTAATTGAAGTTTTTTGACAATTTTTTTTTCAAAAATGAAAAACAATATCAGCATCGTTTTAAAAATTGCTATACTCCGCTACCCTCCTTGGTATGGTGCTTCCCAAATTCGCCACAAAGTCTTGGGAGCAGCCTCCCGCTATGCTCTTATTGCATTTGCTATGTCATCGAGATTATTATATTCATACTCTCTCTGATTCAACCTGCTCTATAACATTCATATCAGGAGATCTAGCAGGCCACCTCATTCGCTCAATGTTATTTTCTCTCTAAATTTCTTGAACAATTTTCGCTCTATATGAACTATTGACCCTCTGAACTATAGGCAACCAGCAAGAAAGTGATAGAACTGACTAGATCTCAAAAAATCTCTCTCTCAGTTCAACCCTTCGTAAGGATAAGGTGACATTATGATGTGACTGATGCAGATCTCTGCACCATCTCTTTCCAAGAGCTCCTGTCCTCCGCGTGATGGGTCGCCTGTGCAGGCTTTTTGTTGGTCCTCTTGATCTTCAGCCGTCGAATTTTCCTTGAATGATCAGTATTTCCATTGCTTCTGGTTTCCTGGCGATGTGTCCAAACTACTTCAAATACTGCCGACTGATACGTGACGACAATCTAGTTTTGACGTTAAGTTGCTTGGGGATCGAGTCGTTGGTGCGATGTGCAGTCCATGGTACTTGAAGCAACCGTCTGTAGCACCAAAAAATATAAGGTTGTTAAGCCTGAATATTTTCCAACACAATACTTTATTTTTTACGCTGTACAATGGAAAATTGAAAATGCGGACAGTATGTATAATGCTGGCATTTCTGGCTAAGTTTGAGTAAAATATAAATAAAATAAATAAAAAAGGCCGTTTTTGGGAACAAAATTATATTTTTTGTCAGAAAGTTTCAATTAAAAAAGTACTGACGCAAATGCAACGGCATAGACTGTTTCAATTTTTAAACCACTTTCTTCTCCGCCCAGTAATACGCAATTATCCCTGTTAACGCAAAGTGGCATCCCAACGTGAAATCTCCATGCAACAACTTTTCAGGATCTGACGATATATATATTTAAAAATAATGCCAAAATTTTGTTTTTAATTTCTTTTAACGAGCAGTTTATAATCAATCTGACAGAATCCTCAGAATAACTCTAAAACCAGTACAGCAAAGCATAATTAATATCTGATGTTAATCTAATCAAACGCCTTGAATAACTCCGTGTAGATAGACTAAAACTTAACGCAATCTTCTCTTACAGAGGTCAGTATATGGCAAAGTATATGTAAACTAGTAGCTCCACTCCCCCAAATATTTTGTGCCAGCCGCCGAAAATCCGCAGATTGTTGGCAGCATGTAGAGCGTTTTAGTTTAATCAGTCGTTCGTGTGTAGGCAGAGTGTTCAGAACAGAGTCGGATTTGTGGAAATCCTTAATTTTATTTCTATTTTAAATTTTTTATTCGGACTTCGGTGGAAATATATACGAAGCAATGAAAAATACAAAGGCAAATAGGAGAAATCTATAGTCGGATTAGTGAATAGATATGTTAATAAAATTAGGTGAAGGTCGAGACCGGAAAAATCGTCTAGGTGTCAGATTTTTTTTATAAGTACATATTATATAACGATAACGGAATGCTTTGTAAATATTAAATATCTTTTGGCACTGTGAAACTAACCCAAAGTTGATACGACGACAAACTCAATAGCTAAAATAAGTTGAGAATAAGTGAAACTAACCGAAAGTTAATTGAACACTAACCCAAACTAACCAAATCTATTAAAATTGATTATAACGTATCAGAACTGCTTCAAATGGCTAAAATAAGTTGAGAATAAGTGAAGCTAACCGAAAGTTGATTGGACTACTAACCCAAACTAACCAAATCTATTAAAATTGAATATAACGTAACGGAACCGGTTCAAATGATTAAAATAAGTTGAGACTATGCGAAACTAGCCGAGAGTTCAATCGACGACTAACCCAAACTAACCAAATGTAATAAAATCATTATAACGTATCGGAACCGCTTTATATGACTAGCATAAGTGGAGAATAACTGACACCAACCGACAGTTGAATCGACGACTAACCCAAACTATCCAAATCTATTAAAATTGATTATAATGTATCGAAATCGATTCAGATGACTAAAATAAGTTGAAACTAAGTGAAACTAACCGAACGTTGATTGGACGACTAACCCAATCTAACCAAATCTATTAAAATTGATTATAACGTCTCGGAACCGGTTCAAATAACTAAAATAAGTTGAGACTAAGTGAAACTAGCCGAAAGTTGTTTGGACAACTAACCCAAATTAATCCAAAGTTAATTCGACGACTAACCCAAACTAACTAAATTTATTAAAATTGATTATAAGGTATCGGAACCGGTTCAAATAACTAAAATAAGTTGAGACTAAATGAAACTAGACGAAAGTTGTTTGGATGACTAACCCAAATTAACCAAATCCATTGAAATTGATTATAACGTATCAGAACCGATTCAAATGATTAAAATAAGTTGAGACAAAGTGAAACTAATCAAAAGTTAAATCGACGATTAACCCAAACTAACCAAATCTATTGAAATTGATTATAACGTATCGGAACCGCTTTAAATAACTAAAATAAGTTGAGAATAAGTGAAAGTAAGCGAAAGTTGAATCGACGACTAACCCAAACTAACCACATCTATTAGAATCGATAATGACGTCGGTATTGTAACCGTTTCAAATGGCTAAAATAAGTTGAGAATAAGTGAAACTAACCGAAAGTTAATTGAACACTAACCCAAACTAACCAAATCTATTAAAATTGATTATAACGTATCGGAACTGCTTCGAATGGCTAAAATAAGTTGAGAATAAGTGAAGTTAACCGAAAGTTGATTGGACTACTAACCCAAACTAACCAAATCTATTAAAATTGAATATAACGTAACGGAACCGGTTCAAATGATTAAAATAAGTTGAGACTATGTGAAACTAGCCGAAAGTTCAATCGACGACTAACCCAAACTAACCAAATGTAATAAAATCATTATAACGTATCGGAACCGGTTCAAATATCTAAAATAAGTTAAGGCTAAGAGAAACTAACCCAAAGTTGATTTGGTGACTAACCCAACTAATAGCATCTATTAAAATTGATTATAACGTCTTAGAACCGGTTCAAATATTTGAAATATGTTGAGACTAAGTGAAACTAACCGAAAGTTGAATCGACGATTAACCCGAACTAACCAACCTAATCCGGTTAGTCGTTCAATCAACTTTTGGTTAGTTTCACTTAGTTTCAACTTATTATAGTCATTAGAACCGGTTCAGATACTTTATAATCAATTTTAGTACATTTGGTTACTTTGGTCTAGTCGTCGATTCAACTTTCAGATAGTTTCACTTTTTCTCAACTTATTTCAATCATTTAAAGCGGTTCTAATATGTTATAATCAATATTAATAGATTTGGTTAGTTTGGGTTAGTCGTCGATCCAACTTTCGGTTAGTTTCACTTATTCTCAAATTATTTGAGTCATTTAACGCGTTTCCGATACATTATAATCAATTTTAATAGATTTGGTTAGTTTAGGTTAGTCCTCGATTTAACTTTTGGTTTGTTTCACTTAGTCTTAACTATTTCAATCAGTTGAACCGATTCCGATGCGTTATAATCAACTTTAATAGAGTTGGTTAGTTTGGGTTAGTTGTCGATTCAACTTTCGTTTAGTTTCACTTATTCCCAACTTATTTTAGATATTTAATGCGGTTCCGATACGTTATAAATAATTTTAATAGATTTGGTTAGCTTGGATTAGTCCTCCAATCTATTTTGGGTTAGTTTCAATTAGTATCAACTTATTTTAGTCATTTGAACCCGTTACGATACGTTATAATCAATTTTATTGGATTTTGTTAGTTTTGGTTAATTGTCGAATCAAGTTTCCGCTAGTTTCACTTAGTTTTAACTTATACCTTAGTCATCTGAACCGGTTCCAACACGTTATAATCAGTTTTAGTAGATTTGGTTAGTTTGGGCTAGTGGTCGAACCAACTTTCCGTTAGTTCACTTATTCTTAACTTATTTTAGTCATTTAAAGCGGTTCCGATACATTATAATCAATTTTAATAGATTTGGTTAGTTTAAGTTAGTTTTCCAATAAACTTTCGGTTAGTTTCACTTAGTCTTAAATTCTTTTAGTCATCCGATACGTTATAATCAATTTTGATAGATTTGGTTAGTTTGGGTTAGTAGTACAATCAACTCTCGGTTAGCTACACTTATTCTCAATTTATTTCAGTCATTTCAAGCTTTTCAGAATACATTAAAATCAATTTTAGTAGATTTGGTTAGTTTGGGTTATTCGTCAACAACTTTGGGTTAGTCTCATTTTATTTTAATTATTTGAATCTGTTCCGATACGTTATAATCAATTTGAATAGGTTTGGTTAGTTTGGGTTAGTCTTCCATTCAACTTTCGGTTAGTTTCAGTTAGTATCAACTTATTTTAGTAATTTGAACCCGTTACGATACGTTAGTTTAAGTTAGTTTTCCAATAAATTTTGGGTTAGTTTCACTTAGTCTTAAATTCTTTTAGTCATCCGATACCTTATAATCAATTTTGATAGATTTGGTTAGTTTGGGTTAGTAGTTCAATCAACTCTCGGTTAGCTACACTTATTCTCAACTTATTTTAGTCATTTCAAGCTTTTCAGAATACATTCAAATCAATTTTAATGGATTTTGTTAGTTTGGGTTAGTCGTCAACAACTTTGGGTTAGTTTCATTTAGTCTCAACTTATTTTAATTATTTGAATCTGTTCCGATACGTTATAATTAATTTGAATAGGTTTGGGTTAGTCCTCCAATCAACTTTCGGTTAGTTTCAGTTAGTATCAACTTATATTAGTAATTTGAACCGGTTACGATACGTTATAATCAATTTTAATAGATTTTGTTAGCTTTGGTTAATCGTCGAATCAAGTTTTGGTTAGTTTCACTTAGTCTCAGCTTATTGTAGTCATTTGAACCGGTGCCGGTGCCGATACGGTACAACCAATTTTGATAGATTTGGTTAGTTTTGGTTTAGGTTAATAAACCATGTCACAACGATCACTTTCATGAAACCAAAGAAGTGTAGTAAAAATGAGATTCCGAATTATTATATTATTATATATATTTTTAAATATATTTTAGGTAATCCACTATTATTGCTATCTTTGAAACGGTCAAAGCTACAAAGTTGATTAAATTAGAAAGTTGCCATTATTGATGCCTTTTCAAGATCGATTTGCAGTGTTGTTAAATTCTTGTTAGATTCTGAGATAGCAACAGTGGTATCACCTAAAAATGACACCCCGTATAGCAAATTTTTTTTCAATTTCCTTCTATGAAAATATTTTTACAACTTTGCTCAGTTTCACTTGATTTTTCACCGGCCGGCATTCAGTAGGTCTTTCGGTACGAGTCCATACAATCTCCTGAATACATCTCTGACTAGAGAAAGCCACGCGAATCAATCGGACACTTACGCAGCGCATCGGTCATCTCCAGTTGTCACTTGATATAAAAGAATGTGGCACAATTACATCAAAGGATTTACCGCTGAGTGAACTTACTAGTTTACATATACTTTGGTATATGGAATAAAGGGAAGACTAGTGGGTTTTCATTTTTGAAATCCAAACCCTTGATCCATTATCAACTCTGCCAGTCATCCAAATGCTCAGTTATACTATTTTCACAGAGTTTAGGTCGGTTTAGGTACTGTACAATGGAAAATTGAACATGTGGACAGTCAGTATAATGCTGGCATTGCTGGCTAAGCTTGAACAAAAAATAAATAAAATAATTAAAAGGGGCCGTTTTTGGAAACAAAATTATATTTTTGTTAGAAAGTCTCATTTAAAAAACTGACAAGTACTGATGCAAGTGCAACAGGCAACAGCTTAAACTTTTTCAATTTTTAAACTACTTTCTTCTCAGCCCTGTATAATATACAATATCTCTGTTAGCGCAAAGGGGCATCCCAACGTGAAATCTCAATAAAACAACCTCTGTAGATCTGATAGAAATTTAGAAATAATGTCAAAATGTAGTTTTTTCGTTTTTTCGTTTTTTCCTTTTTGACGAGCAGTTTATAGTATCTGAACAGAATTCTCAGAATAACTCTAAAACCAGTTCAGCAAAGCACGGTTAATATCTGAGGTTACAGTGGCGTGCGGTGGAATTTTAAAGAAGGGAAGCGATTTATGAAATCTCGCCTATTTATAGTATAATTGGATTCTCCTCTCATTTTTCATCTCAGGCTTTGAGTTATATTTATTTATTATGCTTGATTTTTCAACAGACTCCGAAAACTGAATCGTTTGTTCAACATGAAGTACACTACACAAGTACATAGTTCTGACAGCTGATAAATCACTTTTCGAAAAACCAGTAGATGAAGATGCCATTGTGTGTAAACTGCCTGGCATCTATCTATTCAAACCAAAAAATAAATTCCTGGTTTCCAACAAACTATACAAGTACAAACGTCACGTGAACTGTACGACCTTCGGACCTGCGCATTTGGCAGTAGCCCTGTGTTGTCGTCCTAATATTTCACTTCACGCATGGCCATCCGCTCGCTTCGCTCGCTCTGGGCGCAACCAAACAAAACTAGCCCAAACTAATCCATGGCAATGCTCAAAATCAAGAAAAAACAACTTTGAAAAATATTTGAATTAGCACGTACGTATGCGTGAAGGCGCAAAATTGCTTATCGAAGCTCGGAGTGGTCAGAAGGCTCTGCGTAAACCCCTTCAATATCGTGCAAGAAGCTTCGCGCTCGCGTAGAAATGATGAAATCATGAAAAACTTCACGTGTAATATACGCAACCGGCATTGAGCATTTGTTTACTATTTTAGAATGTCTATATTTCATTTCGCGCATGGCCCTCCGCCCGCTTAGGGGGCGCAACCAAACAAAAATAACCGAAACTCACCCAAGGCAAGCATGTAAAAAATAATTAAAAAACGCAATACGGCAATCGAATCTTACATCTTTTCTAAATACTCAATCTTCTCTAAAAACGATTCACAGGTAGTATTTGTACTTAGATCTCATCGGGCAGCAACAGTATTACAGTATGACATTCAATTAAATTGGCTAGTTTTTAAAGCGCCACTTGAGTCGCTGTAATCGCAACGAACGCGAAGCTTGCGGCAGGATATTGAAGGGGTGTACGCAGCTCCTTGTGGAGTGGTCGGGCAGACGGGAAAGAGACGTATTAACAAAATGCTAGACGCATTGTTGTCGGTATGACAAAGATAGAGTGATGTGCTATTGGCTTTTCTCGATGCATGTCCATGTATTTAACTTGAAATGCTGCTTACGCATATAGGTTGGCGCGGTATTACCAAAGCTTATTATTTTATACACGCTGGACCTTTATATTTAGGATATTGCACTTCATTACGATTACTAAATATTTTTTTCGGTTGATGATTCTATGGGAAGCAGTGCTTCCTTTGCTTCCATGGATCGCACGCCCCTCGATGTTAAGCTCACCAAGTGCCTTGAAAAAATTCGTGTTAATAGAATAAAACTTATGCAATCTTTTCTTACAGAGAGTCACCCGATGGGACCAGGAGAAGACTAGTGGGCTTTCCTTTTTCAAATCCAAACCCATGATCGATTATCAACTCTGTAAGTCCTTCAAATACTCAGCTATAATATTTTCGTAAAGTACTTTTTTTGCAATACTTATCAATGGGTATCTGATAAAATTGCATTGTCATCAAGGTTGCCAATATCTAGTTTTGGATAGAATATTTTAACTGGACCAAAGGTTTAGCAAGAATGAAATTACAAAAGTGGACGAACTTGGCAGCATTCCATCTGGTTCTAGCCATGTAAAATCTTAAAATTAATATTACCTACATATATTTACATTAAATATCTGGACAATTATTACATTTAAGTTCGATGTAAGGAGATATTTTAGAAGGGAAGATATCAGTGGTTTGTTTAACATGAATAGATTTCCAAAACGATAATAAAGTCACGTTTAGACCTTAGTACACTAATGCGGAACTTGACTTTTATGAACACTAAAGAAAAAATCAATTTTCTCAGTGGCAAAATTATTCTGCTCGAGCTGATTTTTCACATTTGACCTTCTCGGTAAGGGCTAAAGGCATATAAACGTTTATTGATCCCTCAGGGACTCAAATACGGGTTTCATCAGGAAAGACCGTTGGTTTGTGAATATTTGGTATTTCTTGGGTTTTTTTTGTTTGATACGGGATTTGCGCTCTGAATGTGGAAGAGAGTCCGTAAAAAATGCGGCACTCCGGGAGGGCAATAAAAGTGAATCCTCAGGTATTTTTGGATTTAATGCCCCATCGTTAGTCATTAATTCTGATTTTATTGAATTTTGTCATGCCTTTCAGTGTTTTATAATTCAATCAATTAATTTATTTGTAGGCTAAAATTTAATGGATGTTAGATAGATTGAGATAATAATTTATTATTAAAATTCAATATCGATAGTAGGTTGAATATTTAACTTTAAAGAAATGAGAAGATTGGCATTCTAACTATAAATATGCCCATAATATGCAATGTTCTATCAGTGCCGGATTTACAATAAAAGCGCCCCTAGGCACTTTTTTCCAAGCGCCCCCCAACAATTTTCGTATCGGTATAAAAAAGGAAATAAAATTAAGGTATTATCATAAGGCAAAAAAAATTGCACATAATTTTTATTAAAAACATTGATTGCCAACGTAACATAAATATAGGTGTACTGAGTACTGCATTCTAAATACACTAATAATAATACTCTTAATACAAATAAAAGAACAAACAAAAAAATCAAATGGGTAACAGTTCATTAAAAAAAAACATAAACTTGAACAAGAAATATTTTATATTCTTTTTCGACTCTTTTTTTTTGGCAAACTCCCATATTATTTCTTGGAAACTAACTTTATTAGTAATGTCACTGTTAATAGAAAGAACCGCCAAGTTGGTTACAATTTCTTGGCCAACCGAGTCCCGTAAGTACGTTTTTGCTCGATTTAGTGTCGATAATGAACTTACTCCTGATGTATTTTTAATTGGTAGTGTTAAACAAAATTCTTGACACTATCTCGATATTTGGAAACGTAGTTACCAAGTTTTTGTATCTAATAAATTTAGGATAGTGCTTGATATTGCTGATATCGTCAAATTCTTTAATAAAATATTTAAATTGGAGGATCTCCTCAATGAATGATTCATCTAAATCATGGGAATATACATTTTGCAGTGATTTTGAATTAGCGCGGACCTCCGCATCATCCATAATTTTTATATTACTTTAAAACACAAAATTTTCAAGGAGTCCAGAATATTATTATAAATGTTAATCCTAATATCACTTTTTCCATCAAACGTGACATCTACGCCACCACCTTCATCAAATTGCGTTGTTCTTGTTTTTTCTCTTTTTTGTAATTTTCTTCTTTCCCCGCTCTTCATAAAAATTATAGTTATCTCTAATAGATCCAAAATACCCTGTTAACGACTTTTTTATAGCGGAGATAAATCTGTATCGACAGTTTGGAGTGACTTACTGGCTTGACGACATTTTTCCAACACGTCGGACCAAGATGCAGTTAAAATTCTCATTTCTAATGAATCAAAATTCTTAAGTAGCCCCGTGGCCTCTGCTTTTGTTACCGGTTTTTCAGAGCACAGAGCTATTTTGGATATAGCTTCACAAGATTTGTTAATTAATAAGGATTGCTATATTAAGCTGAGGCGTAAGGCAAATCTGTACGCGAACGCGAATATGCGAACATTTTATGCGTTATTTTGACGCCTTGAGTTTGGCGTGTTATCTTTGTTTTTAGTAAATAATAATTGCAATCAGATTATACTTTACTAGAGATGGCGCTACGAGTATCGCCAAGGTTTTTAAGATTCATTTGGAATTAGAACACAGTGGCGTGGAATGCAAAATAATACAATATTAAATCGTTAGATTTGAAAGCGTGTTCAAATTGTTTTTGAACATCCCAAGATAGCGTTCTTGCAGAGCTGCTCTGACAATCTGATGCTTTTTAATGTAAGCAGTGGAGAGGATGACTGCTTTGAGGCCTCTTCAGTCTTGGCTAAGGTCACTGACCAGGGACTTGTTGTTTCTTTTTTTCTATGGCAGTGGCACAGACACTAAAGGGAGATCCAATGGCGCTCGACGAGCGGTGTGTGCGCGAAGATGCTGATTGATACGGTTCTCAAACAGTTGTAGGTTGTAATTAAGGGAAAACAGATGTGCTGGGAGTGAGTTCCACAGTGATGCAGTGCGCCAGACAAAGGAGTTCTTGTAAAGCGACGTTCTAGGTGTTTCCAGTTATACGACGAACGGGTGCGCTCTAGTCGTCTGTGGTGACTGTCTGACAGGTGCTGCTGCTGGCGGGATGATCCGTGCAAAATCCAACTACCATCACAACTTGAAGGGCACCAATAGATTTGCTCGGTATGTCTTAGCCGCTAGCCATAGATGAGAATTAGAGATATACTAAGCTCTCGCATCAAAAAATGGTGATAATAACTTGCACATTGTCTACCGTGATGGAACCCCCAAGAATTATGAAAACCTTTTGCTGTCCAAGGGCAGGATGTTCTTCAAATAATGCATTTCGTCAAAAAGATATTGATTTGGTGATAAATGTTTTATTTTATGCTATTAAGTGACTAAGCATATTCTAGATTTTATTGAAGTGAAACTTCTTTAGCGAGGGTAAAGTCAGAAAAAATGAAGCGCTTATCAAAGTTTAAACGGTTATCAAAGTGAAACACCCCTTTAATTAAGCATGTTCCAGTATTGCTAGAGGGTTGAAATTTTCAGGACATGTAGCCGTGGTAAAATGTATCCTGGACGCAAACTGCCCCACCTCCCCATATACCCAAAAATTTTCGAAAAAAAGGGAAAAAATTGAAAAAACTTAAAAAACTGGTCGGGGATGGCAAAAATGGGAAGAAAAAAAATGCTTTATGAAAAAAAAAAACAGAAATTAAAAAAAAAGAATGGGGAAAAAACGTACAAAAATGTTAGGAAAGTTAATAAACGTATTATAAAATGAAATAAGAAAACAAAATTAGGAAAAAAAACAAAAGATTGTTCGGAAAGCTAATAAAAGTACTATAAAACCAAATAAGAAAAAAATAGATAAAAAAAGACAAAATTGTTCGGAAAGTTAATGGGAGTATTATAAAACGAAATAAAGAAAAAAATAATAAAAACTTAGAGAAACGCTGTTTTTGGCGAAAAAAGTTGAAAAAAAGAAAAAAAAGTATCGAAACCGGAGGCAAAAGTTGAGAAAAGAGGCATGAAAAAAAAAACTCAATTCCTAATATCTCTTTCAGAAGTTTTCAGGAGCTACGCAGAATTAAGGAAAAATTATTATAATTGGGTAAATCTGTCGATCTATGTTGTGCTGACGCTTTTGAAACCCTATCTATTTGGCTAATGTTCATACGTTATATTGTGGCAATTGGTATTCAAGACCAAATATGTTCTTATTGTTGGGCTACAAATGCCTGTCGAACAGTGCAGAAACAATATGTTCCAAATGGCAAAGAAGCTTCAGAGGTGAGAATTTACTTCTGGAAGGGTTGAGAAAGTGTTTTCAGTAAAATATTGGATAAACAAGAGGTATACATACTGTCCAGCTAGCATAGCAATAATGCTATAGAAAATGTTAAAAAAGATCGCCTTACTGGAAAGGCAACCGACACCACAACGTACCGTTTTTAATACTATTATTATGGGTGCAGTTGGTCAAACCGAGCTCGGTGGCATGTATCAAAAAATCTTCAAAATGGTACAAAATATGTTTTTTTCATATTACGGTTATGGTCCTAAACAAAATTGTAGTGGCAAGAAAGAAAATTCCATTGGCAATATTTCAAATGCACTTTATAAAACAGATAAAACCTAGAAACCCACTAGGGAAAAATGCATACGACAGAAAGTTGAAGATCACTAGATGTCTTCGATGTCTTCAAACTATTCTAGATGCTATGTGTGCACAAAAAAAGAGAAGAAACACTTTTTTTGAGTAAGGGCCTTTGATTTAACTGTATCTAACCATTCGTTCGATTGCTCATTTAAATGTTCTTGCACTAACTCACCTTTTGTACTTGGCAGGCATCTAGAATGAA
>JAEQML010063645.1:0-22890 GCA_016904865.1 Pissodes strobi
GGTAAAAGTAAACTCCAGCTCGAATTAAATAATGTCGAAGCCTTGGTGGCCCTTAGGCTATATTTCAAAATAATTTGTAGAAGTAGTTTAAGATATACAAGCGCACAGAGTAAAATTTAGGTACCATAGTTCTTTTAACAGATCAGTCTGTAAATAATTGAATAATTGAATAGTAAAAGTGCAGTCTAGTTTTCGTTTTTTCATTCTATGGTTTTGTTTAGTTTAAATAATGAGATAACCTACTTATCTGCTTTGTATGATTACCTAAGTAAATCTTGATTTTTTTTTGTTACACCTTTAATACGTAACTAATAGTTGATCTCATCTCGTTGTTTTCCCGCTACTTCTAATTTAACTCGCTCTTCTCTCAATTTTCCAACCGTGAAAAACAGTTTTGTAGCATACATTTTTGATCTTAATCCAATAAAATGCTTCATTATTCGCTAAAATAAGCGAAACTCATTATTTGTGGTTTTCTTATAGTCATCTTAGGTATTTTCAAACTCTCTCTATACGATGCAGATATGTTATCTACTTTCATATTAGTCATTTTTGAGAAACTTTTATATATATTTGTAAAAAGAGGTATATGCAAACAATTTCTATTAGTCCAGGAAATTCAACATGATCATAAGCAATCATACATCATCATCAAAGGCATACTTTACTTCTTTTACCAAACGTAAAGGTGTGTTCACGTAAAAAGAAAATTACAGATGTTAAATCGAGAGTTAATAAAATCTTATAAAAACGATTTAGTTGAATCTCTGTATGGCCAACATTTGACTGAATTGGCATTTGAGGAAGTTGAAATGCTACTGTATCGAGTCTAGTTGTGTAAAAAATTCAAAGCACTATGTATCAGAACTTTCCTTGCTGCTTCAAATGAAGAAGGTTTGCTACAAGTAACAGATTTTCTTTAAGTTACATGTGTATGTTTTGACAATCTATGAAGCTATCATGCAAGCATATATTTAAATGTAGATATATATAATGTCATTGTCTTTGCTTGATACGGATTTATGTCTAGTGAGATGGTCAAGTTTCTACTGCGAAAATATGTTAAATAGTTGTAAAACTATTCTTCCACGGTAATATTCGTAAAAATAAGCGAAACTCGTTATTTTTGGTTTTCTTATAATCAGCTAAGTTATTCTCAAACTCCCTATATGATGTAGTGTGCTCCTACTTTCATATAACCCATTTTTTAAGAAAGTTTTATACAAATAAGAAACATTATACAAAAACCGCGAGATTGGAGTCGCTTTCTTAGTCTTTATTCAGACTGAGACAGTGACCTTATCTTTAGCATAATATAATTCACCATATAGCCAGTTTAAAAATTAAACTAAAACACCTGCAATATAGTTGAAAGTAAGTAAATTCAAACAATGTCTATTTGAAGAAGAAGTTGAAATGCAGCTGCAGAGAGTCTAATTGCGTAAAGACTTCAAAGCACTAAATATCGAAACTAGTCAAGCTGCTTCAAATGAAGAAGGTTTACTACAAGTAGCATATTTTTCTTTAAGTTGTGAGTGTGTGCTTTGAAAATCTTTGGAGTTGTCATGCAAGCATGCTTCATATGAAGAAGGTTTACTATAAGTAACTGTTTTTTTTTTCAGTTGTGAGTCTATGCTTTCAAAATCTTTGGACCTGTCATGCAAGCATGCTTCAAATGAAGAAGGCTTGCTATGAGTAATATACTTTCCTTAAGTTACATATGTGTATGTTTTGAAAATCTATGATGCTATCATGCAAGTACATATATATTTAGATGTAGATGCATATATAATGTCATTGACTTTGCTTGATACGAATTTATATCTAGCCAGATCGTTAAGTTCCTACTGCGAAAATATGTTAAATAGTTGTAAAACTATTCTTCCACGGCAATATTCATAAAAAATAAGCGAAATTCGTCATTTGTGGTTTTCTTATAATCAGCTAAGGTATTCTCAAACGCCCTATATAATGTAGATGTGTTACCTACTTTCATATAACCCATTTTTTAAAGAAAGCTTTATACAAATAAGAAACATTACACAAAAACCGCGAGATTGGAGTCGCTTTCTTAGTCTTTATTCAGACAGTGACCTTATCTTTAGCATAATATAATTCACCATATAGTCGGTTTAAAAATTAAACTAAAACACCTGCAATATATTTGAAAGTAAGTAAATGCAAACAATGTTTATTTGAAGAAGTTGAAATGCAACTGTAGAGAGACTAATTGTTTAAAGACTTCAAAGCACTAAGTATCGAAACTATTCTTGCTGCTTCAAATGAAGAAGGTTTACTACAAGTAGCGTATTTTTCTTTAAGTTGTGAGTGTATGCTTTGAAAATCTTTGGAGTTGTCATGTAAGCATGCTTCAAATGAAGAAGGTTTGCTACAAGTAACTGTTTTTTTTTTTTAAGTTGTGTATCTATGCTTTGAATATCTTTGGAGTTCTCATGCAAGCATGCTTCAAATGAAGAATGCTTGATATGAGTAACATATTTTCCTTAAGTTACATGTGTATGTTTTGAAAATCTATGAGACTATCATATTTAAATGTAGATGCATATATAATGTCATTGTCTATGCTTGATACGAATTTATATCTAGTCAGATTGTCAAGTTTCTACTGCGAAAATATATTAAATAGTTGTAAAACTATTCTTCCGCGGTAATATTCGTAAAAATAAGCGAAACTCGTTATTTGTGGTTTTCTTATAATCAGCTAAGGTATTCTCAAACCCCCTATATGATGTAGATGGGTGCTACCTACTTTCATATAACCCATTTTTTAAAGAAAGTTTTATACAAATAAGAAACATTACACAAAAACCGCGAGATTGGAGTCGCTTTCTTAGTCTTTATTCAGACTGAGACAGTGATCCTATCTTTCGTATAATATCGAATATATAATTCACCACATAGTCAGTTTAAAAATTAAACTAAAACACCTGCAATATATTTGAAAGTATGTAAATGTAAACAATTTCTGCATATACAGGAAATTAAAGATGATCATAGCTATATATCATTATCAAAGACATGCTTTACCCCTCTCGCCAAACATATAGATTGGTTCACGGTTCACGTAAAACAAAAAAAAAATTTTGCAGATTCTAAATCGAGTTAATACCTACATAATGTCTATTCGTTTTGGATTGCTATCGGTAATCCCTCAATAACCTTTTAATGATCTGCTTTCGAATTTCACCGTTATAGATTATTTCGAAAGTTTAAAGAGTAATGAATTAGGTTAAAAAGACATATGCGTAGGTGATGTGAGTTGGAAGATTGAGTTATTTTTTTTTTTTTTAATTTAGATCCGATACGTTTTGAAAACCCTGTTAACATCTTCATAAATCAAAAAAATTGTTAATATTATACAATGCGTTATCGATCAATAAGTATGCAAATATTATGCATTTCGATACCTTAATGTGTTGCCTGCTGATGGCTCTATTTAAGAAACCCTTGCCCTTCAACAATAATTAATTGGGACTTAATTCAAATGGTGAACTGGTTCGAGTTGTAAACCATAACGAAGACTTGTCAATTAATAAACGGCTTAATATATCTGAAAATTGCAACTTAATAGATTTGCACAGATTACTATATCCTTTTTTTAGAATATGTATCAGTTAATTGAGAAATATTGGTTTGTTCTAGTGGAAGCAGCTTTTCACCGCGCGTATAAAACCTCGGGTCACTAGTGCATTGCTGTATTAATCGAGTTTTTTCAAGTTAAAACATCGTGTTAGAGCTTCATCGTTTCTACAAGTAGTGCCGAATTAGCCATTCCTTTTACAATGCAATCTCAAGAGTATTTGAGCGATTTCGGATATTCACCTGATTTATCTAGTGTTGATGAGTTAGGTTCACACAATTCCTATTGTGAAGAAGAACCTGTCGAACCTGTTGCGATATTCGAAGCATATCACCATGTTATCAACATAAATTAATATTTTCAAGTTAACATAGGTCAAGTGAAAGGAAGAACTGAAAGAATAGTCAAGCTAATTCGACAGAATTGGGGTGTAATTTTTATCATTTTCTCAGTGCTAGAGTTTCAGAGTTGCTTAGAGTTCTTGAAAATATATATAAACATTGAAGACATTGAAGCAGACAGATCTGGTTATTTTAAGCAAGATTTTTTCAATAAGTGACTCCATATCTTTAAGCTATGAATGCTGTGATGGATACATAGCGCTTGATTTGATATCTCCATACAGAACCATGCTTATGTTTCAAGAAGACTTGAAACCAAGTATCAAGGATCAAGGATATTTATGTGAAAATGTATTAAAATTAGCTAAGTTCACCTTAACTAACATTCCTTGTGAGCGTGATAGTAGACTACTTAAGATTGTAAGAAATAACCGCATAATTTATTTATCTAATGTATTGTCATATTTGCTTGTTAGCTATTTCCCGCTTATACATCTTAGATTTAGATTGCTAGACAATATCCATTTTGTAAATTATTATTATAATATTTTAAAATGTGTTATAGATAATAGTGTAGTTGAAGAGACTTATTCCGAACAGATTACTCGAATGTGTACAATTTCCACCTGAGTTGAATCTTATTGTATGTTAGAAATAGGTACTTATCCGCTATTATTTTCAGTATTGTAATCCGTTCATGCTTTTCATTAAGAGAAAATTCCGAGAGATTAGCTCGAGGTGATAGTAGTATTAATCCTCTCGATAGAGCCTATAAGACACCCGATATAGTATATGCACAAAGCAAAGATAGTCAATATTTGATTGAATCCACATTTGAATAAATGGAAATGTGATTGAATCAAATCAATTTTGTGCAGAGGCTTCAAAGAACTACGTACCAGAAAAATATAGATATCTGAAGGCAATGTTTTTTTTTGTTTCAAACGGATTTAGTACCTAGATAATCTTAAAACTTTCGAAATAATCTATTATGTTGAAATTCTAAAGTAAGTCATTAAAAACCTTTTCCAAACTCATTAAACCCATCTTTCTTCTATACGAAGGGCCTATCGCCCATTTTTAGTTCATAACAGATCGTTGTTCATACTCGTGCGAGGTTTTAAGATTTTAGAAGTTACGCTGTTTGTATTTTTTTATACACTCCAAACATTGACTGGTTTTTTTGTTAGTGTTATTTAGGGGGTAAGTGTTCTATACATTACAAGTTAGAGAGGTCATTTCAATACTTTGAAAAATATCGATTTTTTAATTATATCACATGTACAATGGATAGATAATACTTTCCACAAGCAGATCGAGTAGCTATCAAATAATTTAAATATATTTTCTCGAAGTATGGTTAAGTAAACTAATACAATACATTTAGTACATTTTTTATGTATTTCTTTTTTCAGCCTAATTAATATCATTTGAACCATTAGTAAAAATCGGGAGTGTGAGGCTGTTCAAAAATAAATAGCATCACATCAGTCTCTTCGGATAATGTTTTAAATTATTTACCTTTCGAAAATATTGCTATATTTTTAAGTAAGGTTATTACATTCAATGAACGGGTATATGCTAAGGGTGAATATTTATTTGAAAGTTCAACAATCCTTTCTCATTAATATTATTTCAAAAATTTCCGGTATTCTTTTTAATTGCATATTCGAAACTGTGCTAAAACTTAATCTCGATGATGAGCGATTATGGATTTTTCTCATCCATTTTATTGCAAATAAATATTTTTCCTTTATTTTGTCTACCAACAAATGCCATGTTGATATGACGAAGAAGTTATTCTCTTACATTAAAAAGGGTAATCATTAATTTTTGGGATTTATTCCAGGTTTCATCTTGCTTATAGCAAATATTTAAGCCGTTTAATCGTACTACTTGAAAAGCAGCAGGATTTCATCATGAAATGGAAAACAATGAACAAAGGTTTTGCTGTGAGTGTAAACATATACAATTTATTTATTTCGTTTTATTTTTGTAAATGATTGGTAGCAAAACACAGATTTAATGATGAGTTACATTCTTCCATCGCAAATATCAGTCTCCATTGTTATGAAAAGATACCCAAGAGTGCAAATTTTTAAATAATCTTCAAACTACAACATGTTTTAGCTATCATTAGAGTTTTTCTTATTGTGCATTCCTGGAAATATATATCGAACTTAATATGATTTTTCGTTAAATTTCTTGATTTTTATTTTATTTTCCTATCCCCATAAAATAAAATAAATACTTTGTTTGAAATGTGGTGTGGGAAATCATTTACGAAAAGAATTGCCATATAAAGACATAATTATTCAGGATGCTCGTATCCGGGTCAGTCACCAAAAGCAGAAAGAATCGTACCAGTAAGTTGAATTTCCCAAGTGCTATCATTTAAATAATTTCATTAAAAGAGGCTACCATTAATTTTTTTTATTGTATGAAATATGTATTGAACTTAATATAATTGTTTGTTAAATTTCTTAATTTACTTTCTTATTCCTATCCACCTAAACAAAAAATAAAAAAATGTCGCCACGGTTTTATTTCGTCATGCTTTGTGAGTACAATTCTGAAAATATATACTGAATATAATAATATATAATTATTTGTTAGATTTCTTGATTTAGTTTCTTTTTCCTACCCACCTAAATAAAAATGCTGATACGATTTTATTTCGTCATGCTTTGCGAGTATATTCCTGAAAATATATACTGAACCTAATATAATAAAATTATTTGTTAAATTTCTTGATTTAGTTTCTTTTTCCTATCTGCTCCAAAATAAATAAATACTTAAATATCATTCATACTCGATGAATACACATGCGTCTCATGAGCAGCTAACAGCATGGAAAAACATAATATTCGTTACACGATTTATTGCATGATACGTAATATTTTACATATAAACTCTATACAATATTTTTATTCTATTCAGATAACTGCTCAAATTCAACTTTCACCGATCTGTAAGTCTAGGATTGTTTGAAAATATTCCATATTTTGATGTCATAATGGGCAGTTAATTAGCCATTAAGGCACTGGGTTTTGAGCTCACCTATACTGGCATTGGCGTAGCATAGTCGGTGCGGTGACGGTTTAAAATTTATGAAATGTAGAAATTACATTTGCTTTCCGTAATGTAACAAAAAATTGATACTGATAGACAACGTAATAAAAAATAGAGACTTATAGGCAACAGATAATATAACCTATAAAATATAGTAGTTCACCTGGATGATAATGGCAAGTATGGCAGATGACGTAATAAAAACCAATGACAGCTGATAGGTGGCGGATTAAATAACCTATAAAATAGAGTTTCTTACGTGGATGATAATGGCAAGTATGACAGATGACTTAATTAAAAAATGGCGGCTAATGGGTGACAGATGACGTAATAAAACAATGGCCATTGACGTGTGACAGATGACGTAATAAAAAAAATTACGTATGACGTAACCTGTAAAACAGGTACGCCATTGGAATCGATAGGTTACATTACTTTTATATGGGTTAAAATATTTAAAAATATATATAGTCGAAGTGAATGAAAAAATTATGTTACGCCCCTGGCTGGGATTCATCAGTTATGTGAAAGTGAAAGGTTCGGTGACATCGTCGTCGGTTCGAGTATTTGCTGGGTCATGCGTAGTTTTAATCTCTTTTGTTAATTTAAAATATAGTTAGGTATTGCTATGACTTAAATTAATATCTTACTGCTGGTATCCGATTAGATTAAACTTCAAATACAACAGTTAAACGATTATTTATAAGTTCACCAATGGACTAGTGGTTATATCGTTGGACCATGATGCATAGGGTTATAGGTTCGATCCCCGCAAGACTCCAAGACTTTTTATTAAATTAGGTAGTTCCTAGGATGGCCGAGAGATTCCGAACGTACCTGTCAACTGTCAACTGCCACGCCTGTGTTCGTTTACGTGATCCAACTACTCCTACTTTCCCGGGTCAACTGTCAGCTGTCAAACCTCAGCCGTCATGCGCAGTTCGCCTCTTTCTGCACATGTGCATCAAAGGGGGCGGGGCCTAAAGTGGAAGGAGTGGGGGGTGTCCCAAGTACCGGAATACCTACTATTGACAAATTGAAATCTCCAGTAAGCACCAATTTACTGTGGTTGTATTTATTTCTAAGCCCCTCCAAGGTCTCAATAAAATGCTGGTAGGATTCACGTACCGCATGCGGAGGGGAATAGACACATCCTATAATGACTGCTGTCTCGTTCAACATCGCTGTTCAGTAGCGGCTCTTTTGATGGCCATATTGGGCAACGCGTGGCAAACGTTCAGGGACCGATTTGTCTCCCCGAGGAAAAAACGGACGTCATAGCCAGCGTTGTCTGTGCCACTTCAGCTTATATTATGTGTCTGTCTTTAGCCAAAGGAAATACCCAGTGTGGGGTTTCTATTTGTGCCGTGTGAAAAGTCGGTGGTCGTGACAGGGTCCAGAGCCCAACAACGTCGCGGTCACCCCAAATACAAAGCCCTTCAAACTGGAATAACGTGTAACGGAAGTAGAAGGGTAGCTCTACCTCTCCCTAAGCGCCGGACGAAGGGTGCACTGGCAAATTGCCTCGTAGCAGCGCCAAACGGCTCCCTTCTTGAAAAGAGTCCATACTTCAAGTTGAAGTTAAATCCGCCCTTGAGAATGGGGCCCCTTAAGATAGTTTGATACAGGGACCACTCAGGTCTAGCTACGCCACTATTGTAATTTCTCAAAAGGAATGTAATAAACTCTGGTTTGGTCTTATAATCAAAAATGCCTTCTTCATAACAAGTGAAACGAATGCAACATCACTTCCACCCAAATACGATTTCACAAATGTGTTTATACGATGTATAAAGTTACTAAGAACAGGTCTGTCACTCTGTGTGCATAGCAACTTCATCCAACAACAACTTAAGCTGCATTTACATTCAATTTGAAATCAAATTCAAGTTGAAATTTGCCTGCTTGTCATATGGTGACAGCACGTAGCATTTACATTGGAGAAAATTCGAAGTTGACTTTGAAGTGCACTTTGAATTTTGTTAAGCTGCTTGCCAAACGCAAGCAGAAAATAAATTTATAGGTTAGATTATTTTTGTTTATCTTAATATTCTTAATGTTGCTTTGTTTAGGTCAGGTCTAATTTATCTATGGATTAGGTAAATTTCAATTTTGTGTTAGAATAAATTAACATTTGTATCAAACAATTTGCACACATGTAAAATGGAATTTGAAGGACCCCACTTTGATGAAAATGATTTTTTTGAAGGCACTGTAATTGAAAAAAACTATTTCAACGAGGAATTGTTCTTAAAAATGTTTTGTAATTATCTGGCAATATACAACACACAAAATAAAACATTCCATACGTATAATTACGTAACCTAAAAATTCGTTCAATGTAAATGACATATTTGCGAATTGCACTTTGACTTGGACTTCAAATTGAATGTAAATGCAGCTTTAGTTGGAGTCGTTGGTCTAGTTGCAGTTTGCACCTTCGTTGTTATAAGCCGTGTTCGATTCACTACTTCGGATCGATTCAGATCGATCTAACTGAACTTTATTGAACTGATTCATGTTCTATTATAAAAATATAATTTTGCCCCCTCTACCTAAAAAGTGATCCAGTTCACCAGTAGTGAACCGAAAATGGATCGGGATCACTTAGATCGGTTCAGTAGTTCAGGTAAAAGATGGCATTTAAATGTCAATTGTCAATCGGTTTTTTTTAATTGTTATCATAATTTGACATAAATGTATGTAATTTCATTTGACCTTGGCTCACTGAACTGAAATATCATTTCAGTTTCAGTTCATTTCGAACTGATCTTCAGTCTCAATCGAATACGGCTTTCGTTGGTCTTCAGCTTCTTCTAAATTTGCGTCTACATAACAGCTTACACCATTTATCCATACGCTTCCGCGTGCTTGCAGCGACTCAAGTGGAGCTTTAAAAATCTCGCTAATTGCATTTTCTTATCATTATTTACTTTATCCACGTCTTTTTGTCATTTCTGTCATTATGTTCGGATTGGCAGTCACTGGAACATAACACTTTATAATCATCCAGTTTTACTATATCCCAAAAACGATCGATACAACTAGGATGAAAAATAGCGTTACATGTTATATGTAATGTAATACAGCAGTAATTGTGAGAACTCTTTGTTTTTACAGCATTTAAAAGAGCGTCGGATTTTTGGAAAATGATTTAACGTGGAACTATGTGGTAACTCCACTAGGATATGGTCATAGTAGAAATAAACTATGATATGGTCGGCCGACACAAATTTCGATAAAAAGTACAATACCACCAACAATAATAAATACCATTGGCAGTTTTGACAAAAATTGCTCCTATTTATATTATTATTATCGGCTTTTCGAAATAATTTCGGGGAGCAGCAGTAAGATGTAAGATGCAAGTCAATATTGTGCCTATTGTGGTGTTATTGTTATTAATCAACTCAAATCTGATTCGACGGTACCAACTTGCATGTCGCGAGGTTTAAACGCTTATCTTATCGAATACGAGAGTCGGCTTGATATTAGACTCTAGCGACAGCGGCGAACCTCCTTCCATTCGGCCCTCCCTAAGACGTTACGTTGATGTGTTCGTGATGTAATCGGTTGTATGGAAGTCCGCAGATGGTCTAGGGATCTGCATGGTTAGCCTTCACTACGGCGGCCCGGGTTCAAACCCTGTCGGCTTTTTAAATATTTTTTTAAAGTTTTTCTTGGTTTTGGTTATATTTTGGGTTAGTTTTGGTTAGCACTTGGTTAATTTCCTTTTCTTGAGCTCCCGTAGCGAGCGGAGGGCCATGCGAAAAGTGAAATAACGTGGCCGGACTTTGTCAGCACTCTCTACGATATATTTTGCTTTATTTAACTAAAAACCAGGTTATATTCAACAAAAGCCGTATTATAGTAGATATACAAATACAAATACTTTTTATTTGCCAAAAAAACATTACTTAAATTACAAAATTATATAATTACAAAAATTATGAGAGTAAATAGGAGTGTCTGTCGATTATAAGCGAACCGTTAGTCTGCACCCGCAAAGTACGCATGGTACAGATGAGACAACCCTGATGGCATAAATTTTCCTTCTTAAAAACCATAATCAAAATAGCCCGCAATATATGTATACCAAAACCCTAAACTAAACTAAACTACCTCAACTTTTTTTTCTTTCCTACCAATACGTATATAAAAAAAATAGTCAGCGAGTTGGCGGCGCCGATGTAGGCTGGGAAACAGCAGGGGCGATGCGGACTGGAAATAAACTAACCAAAACAGCAGGGGCATGGAGCGAGAGAATCGGCGACACCAGCGATCAGTGCCACACTACGTAACATCACCACCAGAAATAAATACATGTTACAGGAACCCTCACTTAAAAAATCAAAACAATCGAACATATTCGATAAGATAATACAGCAGCTTCCATGTGTTTCCGCGAATACATTCCACTGCATTCAATAATAGTCAACGTAAGAGAGGGAGGGCGCTAGGGAGGGCCGAATGGAAGGAGGTTCGCCGCTATCGCTAGATTCTAGTCGCCTTGATAGCTTAAAAACCAAAAATTTTTGAAGTGAAAACTTATTTAGCGCGCACCGCACTTTTTTTTGTGGGGGTTGAATAAGACTGAGCCGTCACGTAACGCTGCATGTTCCCGTATAGGTAGAGGGCTGACATTTTCAGGGGATGTAGCCTGGACGAAAACGGGACCCCGTACCTTCCTAAGTTTGGCCTGGGGAGGGGGGAGAAGGAAAAACAAATAAATAATTTCGAGAGAACGGGAGAGGTACGGAGTCGAATTTTTTATGGTAGTTGCGCCCCATGGGAGGCCACCTTAGACCATACGGGGGGAAGGGGGATCTAATTTAAGGGGGGATTTTGGGGGGGAAACCGGTTTTCGCCCGTATCTGTGCATCGAAGGTTCGGATCGAAATTCTGACAAACTATGAATTGACCCCGCTTGTTAAAGTTTTCACTTCTATCGTGTGGTCTTAAGCACACAAAAAATTTTTAATTTTTGTTTTTCTCCGTCCCGTATTTTGGTTTCCAAGAGTTAGTACCATCGTGCCGAAGAAAAACTGGGACAGCAAAATGTAGTCTAATCTGCCGGACTACAGTGGCGGCTCGAGGCTTTGAAAAGTGGGGAAGAGCTACCGACATCGATAGAAGGAACAGCGCCGCAGTCGAAAAGTTTTTGGGGCCACGCCCAAACTGCCAAAATTAGTTAATAATTATTACCGGTATTTTATAAGGTAAATCATCAAAAAATAAAATATATTCATATTGTATTAGCAACAAAATGATTTGTTGCTAATACAAATCACATGTCTACAAAAAACACACTAAAACTAGAATATATAGAAAATATCTCTTGTATAATACTATAATGGATCAACCGTTGAATGTAAGTAAAAAATAATTCCAAGAATTCACGGCGGAATGTCCCCTAATAAACTCGCAATAAACAAAACAACGTGCTTTCGCGTTGATCTGAGAATGGAAGTGCTACACGCCAGCTCTTCCAATCATTGCAAACCAAACAAATGTACGACCATTACGACGTCATCGTTGTCATGGCAACCAACTAGTTGCGCTTATACTTTTGATGACTCGACGGCTCTCGAGCGATACCTCTTCCTTAAAGGTCTACACAAATGATAATGAGATTGTCACTGCTATCGGCGCGTACGCGAAAAGAAATAGACATTTTCATGTGGGTTCACCTCTGTTCTATTCGATAGTGGAGTTAACGGGCAATGTGCAGGTGGCGAGATTCTTGTTTCATGACGCTTTGATTTTAATATTTGAAAATAATTGAATTATTAGTTATTAGGGGGGTAACGGGATTATTCCTAAACTAAGAAAATTTTATCATTGAATCTTAAAATATATTATTTTACTGATGAATGAATTAATTTTATTTTTTTAAATTACATTTTCTTGAGGAAGTGGCACTTCCCCCCCTTTCGCTGAATAGCCGCCACTGCCGGACTATTAGCTTGTTGCTTGTTTTGAAGTTATCAGTTTGATTTAATTATGTGACTGACGGATGTGTCAAAAGAAATATATTATAATATAATATAACCTTATCCGATTCGTCTTCGGTCGAGTGTGTACGTGTCGGGTATCGGCCATTTTGTTCCAGCTTCATATACATATATGTTAGTTTGGGGGCACATGGGGCTTTCAGGGGCTGTGTAAACTCCCCGAATAAGATTCGGACGTCCAGCCGGGGGTTAGAGCCCCGTGCATGTACAAGATTTAAATGTGTGTGAATGTCCAGCCGGTGGTGTTCGAACCTTAAAACAAGCCGTGCATGTACAAGTCGGAGCCCCAGGGGTACATACTCGACATACTGGGTGCTCTTAAAATAGTATCTCTATCCATCAGGTGTAACTAATCTCATTGATTTGTATAGGAGTGGATAAGCAATAAATAGACCAAACATGGCAAATTTACGACCGAGAAATGTAAACAAAGATATTTCTATTTGGACTTGCGCATTAGAAAATTAGTAGGAGCTAGCTGTTGCACCGTGAAGGTAAATAGGCAGGCCCGGACTTCGAAAGTGATTATTTCACCAAATATTCGGTAGAGGAGTCTTGCCGATTGTAAAATAGGCCCCAGTTAGCGTAGTGAAACAAACAATAAGGTATAAATAAGTAATACTTATAATAATTAGACTTACTTGAAATAGGAAATCCCGGGTATTTTGCCTCTACTACTACAAAACACAACCATACACTTTCAGGATTCTATTTTGGTAGCATCGCCGATTGTTTATCTGCGTATTGTTCAATGTAAACGAAAATCAAAATAGGTTGCGTACAAACCACAAACGTGAACCACTAAACTAAAACTAATTAAGCAACTACAGACACTAGGTCCAAAGAAAGTAAAAAAAAGTAAAAACTCGAATTATTAACTCAAAACCCCGCGCTGTCAAAACGAAAACAGGTCAAAGACAAAAGCCAAGTTCGATCCTGACCGACGCCTGCTGAGACGGCAAGTGTTTTAGTGCGCATGACAAAACGGTATCTTCTTTGTTTACGTTTTTCCATTTTACGTCGATTTTGTCATGCGCAGAAACCTGTTTTTTCGCCCATAGGTTGTCACTTTTGAATAGTGTGACAGGCGGCTATTGCTTATCCACTCCTATACAAATCAATGAACTAATCTGGGATGGGTCGCCCCAGCTCTTACTAAGCCGGATAGAGGTCTTTTCTGGCTGAATTTCTCACGAAAAAGGCCAATAGAGAGTTTACTACTACTACTACTACTACTATAACCTTAGTGTTGGACTTCCGATTCGTCTTCGGTCGAGAGTGCACGTGTCGGGTATCGGCCATTTTGTTCCAGCTTCATATACATATATGTTAGTTTTGGGAACTCAGGGTGAACTTTCAGGGACCGGGTAGTTTCCCCGAGGAAGATTCGGACGTCCAGCCGGGGGTTAGAGCCCCGTGCATGTACAAGATTTAAATGTGTGTGAACGTCCACCCGGTGGTGTTCGAACCTTAAAACAAGCCGTGCATGAATAAGTCTGAGCCTCCATGAGTATATTATTATACTCGACATACTGGGGGTTCAAAAAATAGTATCCCTGTCCACCAAGGTGTAACTTATCTGGGATGGGTCGCCCCAGCTCTAACTAAGCCTGGACAGGGGTGGTTTCTGGGTAAATGCGTAACCGCGAAGCCCATAACTAAAAACTAACTAACTAATAACCTTAGTGTTAAGTATGCCACGTCGTTTGCAAGCCTAACGATAATAACGGTGCAAGTACCAAATATTAAAAAAGCTCGTTTTTATTTTTGTTACATTTTAAAACAATAAACATACGTATTTGCATTTTTCCTCGTACTTTTACAAAAGGTGCTAGTATTATTGTTTCGGTATTTAACCTTTTCACTTCCATGACAACAATGATAACCTATCCTCAATAGATTTTTTCTTCAAACGTCAGTAAATCCGTCATTACTCGACTGTGTAGGCGGCAGTGAAGTTTCGTTTTTCCTCCGCCGGAGCTTTACTTTTCACTTTTCCGCCGGCGGAGGTAAAAGTGTTGTCGTAGCAACATAGATACAATACAAACAAACATCAAAATAAGCGTCAACAACTCAAGAGGTATTAGGATGGATTTTCATGCGTCCGATATCCGACGATACGATGATCCGACGGAGCTCCTATTGGTCAGAATGTTTTGGCGCCAATTGTTATCCGAATATTTTTAAAATCATCCGATGTCGTATGGAGTTAAAATTATTTTAACTTTTGTCCGATATCGTGTGTTTCTTAACCTCACTTTCTATTTGTTTTGTTTATTTATATAATGTGTTATATGTATCCCGTCTGCGTCTGCTACTACATATTAACAAATCAATCCAAGTAAAAGATTTTGGGTTCCGAATACTTATAAAAATCAAGCACAGCAAAATGCCTAACATAATTTTTAAAAGGAAATGAGACTGTAACCCATCAGGACAGATGTTTGTACTATTTGAGGATTGGTAGGGAGAATTTCAAAATCTACTAATGTTATTAATATATTAATTAATTTTAACCCGTACCAATCGTGTGCATGAATTGATTTTTGCTGGCGAGAGATTTGCCATTGTATAAGGATTATATAAACAATGGATTTGCACTTATATTAAGGTAATTTCAGTTTAGTACGAAGGACAAGATCATGGTACATTTTTGTCGGTTAAAACTTATCTTTGGGTCCCTCTAACTGTGTTGAATAAATGATCTGGGAATTCTTCCTATGTCTCATTCAAAATTATTACTTCAGGTTTGTTTATAAAAGAAAACTTAGAATGTCAAATTGCCTGTTAAATTCGGATACGAAAATCATGTCAATCCAACCAATAGGAAGACGAATATTGTAACCAATAGAAACACTGTCGGATCATCGTATCGTCGGATATCGGACGCATGAGAATCCACCTTTAAACTAAAATTTGTATTTATCACTCAATTTGTATATTGGATCGCCGTAGTAAAACATCTGTCAAATTATTTCACATTTGGATCCATGACGTCACTCGACCTCTCCTATTGGTCGATCCATCTCGTATTACGATATGTGTGCGTGATTCAATCGATTTCTATCAAGAGCTCTAGTGGTGTAGAGGTTTAGATCGTTGGGTCTCACCTGGAAAACGCGGGTTCGAACCCCGTTGCTTTTTTTTTATTTTTTTTCTTGATTTTGGGTATGTCTTGGGTTAGATTGGGTTAGCACCTGGTTAGTTTCCTTTTCTTGAGCCCCCGTAGCGAGCGGTAGCGAGCGGAGGGCCATTCGAAAAGTGAAATATGGCATGGAATGTAGCGATACTGCCATGCGGATCGACCAATGGCCGATTTTTATATAGTGCACTATTTGTGTAAAGGATCTTATAATGCTAAGTATTTATACGGCGACGGTTTTCAAAATACCGCCAACTATCGAGTGACGTCATGGATCCAAATGTGAAATAATTTGACAGATGTTTTACTACGGCGATCCACTCGTCTCAATTTGTGACTGCATTTCTAAAAATCACTAATTTAGGAACAAATTGGTTATTATTTAATCGAACTTACTCAATAACTGCTTATCAATACGGAATTAAAATGCAATCGAAAACGCAATTTTAAAAATATAATTATTGTTGACAGTGTCCACTGACAGCTTTATGTCACATTACTATAGCAACAACCTGAGCCTATTCACCGACATCGCACCGGCCTAAGCCGCCTTGCGAACCCACTTATCTTTAATAATAATTATTATTACTATTAAAAAGAGACGTTTTTGGATTAATTTGTCGCCATTTGAAGAAAAAACAGCATATTTTATTTGGAGGAAAAGTATTACTTTTCCTCCATATAAAATAATATACTATTGCATACTCTTTATAGCCTAGGAGCTATTCAACAACGAGAACTTTGTTGTCCCAGATTTTTTTCGGCGCGATGGTACCCTAGACCCTAGCCTTACTTTCAAAGAATCAAACATTCAAAACGCCATATAAACGCACAAAGTAAGTAAAACAAAACGGTTTGGTCGATTTGACGATTTGTTTACCTAGCGCGTTCGCCCAATACCTCCTTCAAGGAGGTATTGGTTCGCCGCGTTCCTGATAATTTTTATGGAAACATAATTGGAATGATAACGAGAGTGCAGCATAGTGATAAGAAAAGCAAATATTCATTAAGTCAGTCAAGTATGAAGTGTTATGTTGTTGCTTGGCTAGAATCCTCAGTAAATAACTGCATCTTAAATCTTTATCTTGGTTTCATAAATCTTGGGTTATGAAAATCAACAGGTAGGTTTGTTCATAGATCTGCATTACGAAATTTGGTACAATATCTGTCTCTTTTTAGCCAATTGTAGTTGAAGAAACAAGATGTAAATGTGAAAAGTAAATAAATAACAAGTCAACACACCTGTTATACTGGGGCTTGGAATAATAATTGGACTTTAAATGCAAAAATCGAGGTCAACTTTCACCTATGGCACAGCATTGATAGCTTAGCTTTCGGTTTTCGAATATTTGCACATCTTTAGCTTTGTTCGGTCCGAATATCCGTATTGCACGTCTTTAAAATGTCCCTTTCGAAGATTTTTCAGTGGAGATATTTTCAAAAACAAGTCTTTCCATGCACAAATTTTGTCTTATGTGTGGATAACGCCCCTAAAAAGAGATATTTTTCTTCCTCTGACGTTCAGTTTGCTAAATTGGCTCAAGAGAAGAAACCAGACTGGAACAGGGCTGTGAGCGAAGCTGAGAAGATTGTTGGCTATCCGACATCATTTTTGAGTTTGAGGTGGTTATTAAGTGATGAAATTGCTAATGTAGCATTACATTTGAGGAAGTTGGTTGGATCTAATCATCCGCTATTGAAAACAGCCAAGTAAGTGTGAATTATCTTGTTCAAACTAAAATTTATCTATTTGAATCACATAGATGATTAGAATCAGATGAATAAATATTTACGAAATAATTTTAAGTGCCTTTTTCTGTTTTTTCATTATTTTTAAATATCAAATAATTATGTAGATAGATAGCTCGAGGTATATCTTTAAGTACCATAAATCTAATTTTCAAATTGACTGTTAAGCCTTGATTTACATTTGCTTTTTCAACATATATTTCAGATTCAGATTCATATATTACGAGTAATAAATTCATACAAATTATTCCTCAAGTAAAAAAATATTAATATATAAAATTGTTAAAACAAACGTTGAACATACAACATAGATTAAAAAAAAAAAGAAGTATATGTATATATCTAATGCTAAAACTGAATACTAAAACGCTAAGATTAAGATGTCAAAACTGTCTTAAAGTACAGGCAATTTCGTTCACATAATATACAGATAAACTTGGATAGACCTATATTTACATTCAGATCTAAAAATCCATTAAAATTATAGAACCTATTTCTTAGCAGAAAGTTTCTGACTTTTGAGCCATAACCCGGAGCGGCATGACTGTCACAAAATAACACAGGGATTTTAAACTTAACCAAAAGAAATAATTCAATAAGACAATTATTTTGAAAATAATTAAAAATACTAATTAATAACTATTGTTGTAACTATACTTTTCACACATTGTGTGACCAGTTACCTAATAAATTTACCTTATGGGCATTTGTACTGTCTCTCTAAATACCTATTTGCGATTATAAACTGCATTCTTAAATGAATCATATTGTTTTTTGTTATGAAAAGTTATAATATACCTACTTAATATAAATAATGAATTAAAAAGAATAAAATATCATTTTATTAGTGAGTTTTGACTTGTGACTTTATGAACTATCCGACTTTTCTAAGTAGATTTGGAACCTTCAGCAAAATACACTGAAACGGAGTTTTATCAACACTACCGAAACAGAATTTTTGCACTTGACATGCATTTTGCTAACCATGTTAACATCATCAAGATACAATTAAAACTAAACTTACAATATACCTAACTTTATTTTATAATAACTGTTTGCTGAGTCAAGTGAAACCAGAAAGTACCTAACAATCCTCGAATCCTACTAGTCACACATCAACCAATACAATGGATTATATGGAATAGGCTCTCTATCATTATTTAAACTTTTTTTACATTTATTAATTTCCATACTTTCATATGCGTTTAATAATCTCCTCGATAATCTCCTACCAGATATCTTATGAACTAATTTTAAATTTTTGATTGGTATTCTATGATTATTTTCAAAAGCATGTCTACCAGAGTTCAAAGCGCGTTTCATATGTGGGTGTCACTTCTGAGCCAAGGAATGTAATGTATGGGATTCCACAGGGGTCACTTTTGGGTCCAAGCTTGTTTTTATTGTACCTTTTTCAATGGCTTCACTGATTTAGATATAAGGGGCAAGTTTGCTCTTTTTGCCGATAATGCTACAGTCTTGTGGCACAGTAATGATAGCAATGAACTTAATGGTTTTGTATCATCTGCATTATAGACAATTAAGATTTGGTGCAACTCAAATGAGCTCTCATTATCCGGTAATAAGACTTGAGTTATGCCTCGAGTTATGCACTATAAGTCTAATTTCGCAGATGTTATATTCGAAAATAAAGTTATAAATAATCTTCAAGAAAACAAGTTTTTGAGCATTTACATTGATAGCAGATTGAAGTTTGAATGTCATATAAATAAACTGTGTTCTAAATTGGCTTTGGGTTGCTACACTCTCCGACTAATTAGCAACCATCAACTGGATGCCAATTGCAGGAAATGCATATTTTGCTTTGATAGAGTCTCAGTTAAGATATGGCATCTGATTTTGGGATGTTGTGTGGATCAACTGTTTAATAGTGCGTTTGTGCTGCAAAAGAGAACTATAAAATATATATGTAAGCCTCACTTTCGAGACTTTTGTAAACCTTTATTCGTCGCCCAAAAGATCTTAACATTGACTTGTATTTTTTCGAGTCTGCCTGTCTAATGCGCAAGAAATGTAAATATGAAATTCACTCACCTTCTGTGCGTACTACTCTCCTTTCACATAACATTCCGCTGCCTATTCCATTTACCACCCAAACTTAGAAGTCCCTATTCTATAATAGCAAGTCTATATTTAATCATCTTCCCTTGAGCATTAGATAGTTCCGAAGCGAGCTTCATTTTAAAAGGGCACTGAAGTCGCTGCTCATTGGACGACCGTTATATAGTGTCTGAATTCTTTTTGGAGAACTTTATTTCGGATTGTGATTTTTTTAGCTTTAAGTAATTTAACTTTTTTACACTGTTTGTCTTTTGTTTAATTAATTTTGTTTTATGATTTTTTATATTCCTTATGTTTACTTGTATATTTTATATTTATCTTAACTCTGGGCTTGAAACAGATATACTTTGTGAAAGGTAAGGCTGCACATGCTAAATGTTTTGTTTTACTAATGCTTATCTTGTTTAGTGCTATTTTACTTATATGCGTTTTTGTGACATTCTCCTGTTTGTATTCCATATGATATAATTGTTTTGTAATTTCCAATTAATATTTCTCACATTTTATACTTTTGCATGCTATTCGTAATAAGCATAATTCCAAATTGGAAGATAATAATATAAATTCTTATTACTGCTCCATTGCCTCTCAACTTACCTCTCTGCTAACGGTACTGACCCATTGACTGCCTTTTACTTTACTCCTTTTACTGCTGAGGAACTTCTAAACTTTTTAACCCAAATTAAAAACAAAAGATCTGCAGGCTTGGATGAGATACCTTTGAATATATTTTTAAATCTACCCTCTGCAGTTCTATCATCACTGGTCAAATGTATCAATAAATCGGTCTTAAATGGCAATTTTCCATATTTGCTGAAGAGGGCCATTGTCATTCTTATATTCAAACAGGGTGAAGATAGTGCTTCAAACTACAGGCCTATATCACTGCTGGCTACCTTGTCCACAATTGTCGAAAAGCTCCTTAAAAAAAGAATGGTTAACCTTTTGGAAGCTAATAATTTTTAAATAAATCCCAATTTGGATTTCTGTCTTCCAAGAGGTGCTATTTTTTATTTTTTTTTTTGGTGAATAGCGGGTTGAGTGATATATTCGAGTTTGGCTATTTTAATGCCATCACATATTCCTGATTCCTCGAGCATGAAACCATATAGGATTTATCAAATTTAAAATTACCATTATTTGGAAAACGGTATATTTGATTACAAATTATTTCCCTATATTAAAACCGGGTTTCTCTCTTTTTGTCGAATATCAACTTTCGGTTTAACCTCACCTGGTTTTAGCTGGAAGTAAGTCAAGTAGATAGGTAATAAATAATTTTTTTTTGCATTTTTTACGTCATTTTCTTCATTACTTGTACCACTTTTGGCCAAACTAAAGTTGATGTTTTGATCTGGTAATTAATGGTGGACAGTATGTCTAGTTTAATGAAATATGCTTGGAAGTATGTAAGCTGTTTTGCCCCAGATTAAGTAAATCGAATGTATGGGGGAAGTGTAAAAAATATAGATTTTAACATTTTACGACTTTATAAAATCGAAAGTATAATGCTTTAAATGTTGAATCTTTCATTTCTCTATATTAAGCAGATTCGAGTGTCAAATACTTCGTTAAATTAATATCAAATTATTAGGTTTTATGGATTTTTTATAGTAAGGTGAAATAAGTACATACTTTAGTATTTCTATTTAAAATAGCTATTTATATAACAAGTTACGAAGCGGAACACGTCGAATGTCTAGAAGACACAGTTTCATACGTGTTATAGGTATACAAGATTTTTCTATTGACGTTGAATTAAATCCTTTGTCAGTAACTTGAAGTGTAATTTTTAAGCCTTGTGCTTAAAAGTGTCACTTTTAGGCATTAGTGTTTAAAAGTGTCACTTTTAGGCACTTGTGCTTAAAAGTATGTCATTTAACAGCTGAAATGGCAATCGAAAAGTTGCTATTATAAAACGTCAGTAGAAAAACATATTTATTATCGCTTGATTGCACTCTCTTAATCTAATGCAATAATACCTATGATAAGTTGATAATAATTATTATTAAGCATATTCATATTACTCTTGAATAGATAAACAGAAATCAGTTCAAGTATATCTATACAAGAACATGATATAATTTTGATCGAAAATTGTGCATATTGACATCAATGACATCCCTTGCCTTGAACAGTAGAAATAATTTGGTAAACAAGCAAATACTAGGAATACTATGGAAATGCCAAATGCCATAGAAATACTAGGAAATAAAGCAAGTACAGTGGAATCTCTCTTGAGCAGACACTGATGTGACCAGGAAGAAATGTCCACTCAAGAGAGGTGCCCGCCTTAGGGAGAACTCTACAAAATATGTCTATAAATACAAACATACAGTAATCTTCGTAGAAGAATACACAGGCATAAAAACTCAAGACATTATACACATTATGTATTTATTTTTATATAAAAATAGAGAACAAAAATTTCGTACTCTCCAGAAAATAATAACCACATTTATAATTATAATTATAAATATGTATGCACATAATACATATGTACATAGGCGTTCCTATAAGGTTGTTTGCTTTGGTTTCTGATATTGTTTTGCGTTCCTAGGGAGCCAAACTGTAACTTTTGTTAGGGATATGGAATAGGTAACAGAAACTTTATCTAACTATCTTCCTAATCTCAACCTACTGCATATATAAAATAATGTCAAATTTCTTATTATACAAAGTATAGAGTGTCCCATTTTCGATGATATTATGGGATATCTATCTCACTTACGAGTACAGATTAGAGAGCTGCGCTTTTCGCAATACTGTGCTACTTTTTTTTGTGAAAAAAAAAACGGTGATATAAACAAAATTTTCATAGTCCGCTTCATTTCTGAATCTGGAATCTGGAAATGGTGAGAGGGTGGCCTTGAAAGGCCACGGCACTTA